>JAULJZ010172238.1:0-48812 GCA_032270985.1 Heliamphora pulchella
GATTTGATTATTCGGCGGTCAAATAAGTTAAGCAGAAGGGCTTAAGAAATTTTAAGATGCCGATTAAATTAAATTGTTAGTAATTAAATTTAATTGGTCGTTATCGACAATCTTAACGTGTGGAGAAATGTTAAGTATTTAGTAATAGGAGCTCAATGCAAGAAAGTATTGAGATTATGGTTTCGAGTGCAATCATAGTTCTTTAGTGGTGTGAACTGTAATTCAGTATTTTATGAAAATTACAAAAATCGCTATAAAGTTTTTATAATTATAGATACTGCTATGGGGTTTGCTTAATTGCGAAAATCGTTGATGGGTGTCTGTATTCCACTAGAAGTCTTAATTATAACTACTCTACAGGCCTCTGTTGTAACCCTATAAATATGTGGGTAGGCTGAACCATATTCATAACTTGTCTTCAAGACTAAAACTATCCAAGTTTTGTCGAAACGAGTTCTCGATAGATTATAGCCCACACTATATTCGAGAATCGTATAAGGGAATACAGTAGAAGGTCTAACGGGAGTTTCAACTAGGAATCAAATCGTAGTTGAAGAATCGACTGGTAAAAAGTATTCTTCTAAATTAACTTTGATTGCACGAGTTTTATTTTTGATCGTTCGATGTTAAAAGTTTTATTTGGAGCCTATTTCGGCGTTTGCCCACCCAGTTAATTTTTTTTTTATCAAAAATCGTTTACAAAAATAGTAATCTTGGCAGTTTTGCCTCCAATATAAACAAGCCCTTGGACCCTTCTTCCCCTTCATTATTTTGGTCAACAGAGAGGAAAAACCAAAGAAAATTCCGAGTGTCTTAAGGAAGAGAAGAGAAGAAAGGAGAAGAAGAAAAGGAGGAACGAAGAGGAGAAAGTCTTTGGAGACCAAGAGAAATAAAAAACTAAGTATACCCACCTTCCATCTTTAGATCTCCAAACAAGGTAACAAAATCTCTAAACTTTCTAAACTCACTTGTCTCATACTACTCTCAATCAATCTCTGAAAATGAACTTAAGAAAAAGAATCAAAGCATGAGCTAAAAATGTGTCGTAGTAGAGGATTAAGGACTGTTCAGAAATTTTATGGTTTGATGTGTTTGCATGTTGCTATCCAAGTTTCATGACTTCTATAAGTTCTAGAGTTTTGATATATGAGCGTACAAACCATGCATGCAAAGAAAATGGACCAAAACTTGGCATGCAATATGCTAGGAGGCTAGAACATAGTTTAACCTGAGATTTAAGATTTTGAGCTCTCTGTTTGAATTTTTAAAAAATCATAACTAATTCTATACATTTCTGAGTGTGTGCTTTATGTCCAGACCTAATTTTTTATGTTATCTTTCGTCTAGAATTTGTTTGAACTAATTTGAATGGATAGAACTTGAGATATTACCTTTTTACCAAAATATTTCGTTTTCAGATCAGTCTGTGTTGCAGAGCCAAAACTCCTATTTTCAAACGTGAATTGAGCTTAGGTGTCTTCCTAAAAGTTGTAGCCAACATATTTATCTAGCTACCTACCAAAGATGAGCCTACGATGTTGAGTTTGGAATGGTCAAATCATCTCTGAAACTCTCTGTTCATGCTTAGTGATTAAAAAAACCCCCTGTCACATATTTTTGTGTGGTCCAAAACCCTTATTTTTAATGATCTTCTTTAAAACTGGTATTCATGAAAATTGTTATGGACATTTCAATCTAGGTTTTGTCCAAATATTAGGTTCAAAAGCCTTTATATGATCCCCCAAATGAGTTTTTAACTCTCTGTTAAATGATAACTCTGCTGAGTGTTTGACGCCTCCTGAACATATTTTCTTAATCAAGTTATTTTTTCACTATTTTCTTAGGAACTACCCGGAGCACTCTTCATGGGAATTGTAGAGGACATTGCAAACCAAAAAATATCAAAAATTGAGCTTAGTAGAACCTGTTTTGATGCCCTAAAATCGAGACTGTAACGCCCTGAATTCCTGAGAACGTTAAAGGCATATATTTATATAATTAGGGTTATTCTATCGATGCATTATATGTAATTAGAATATTTAAATACATAATCAGAGTTTAGTGCCATACAAACCAGCACAATACATATAAATATTATAGTCATCCCACAAAAACTTACAGTATTCTTGAATTTAGGACCGAAAGACAAAAAAAAGAAAAATTGTGAAAATAAAATCTCTAGCAACCCCAGAGTGTTGTCAAATCCCTGCGGGTTCTCGTACCCTTCTTCTTCTTTGTATATCTCGGGACCTACCTGATACTCTTCTTTTGGATACTCTTGCTCCTCACTTGTGGTAGAAAGCCATCAGCCGAAGCTCAGAAGTAAACCCCAAATTCTACCCAATTAAACCTACAAGTAATCAACCAAAATCCATAGTTATAAAGATTTAAGCATAATATTTTTGCAGAACAACCAAGTACAAAATTCATATACAAGGAGTGCAATGCAATGCATGAGATGCATGTGCCCATGGCCCAACTTTTAACTGTACAACTGATCATGTGAACTCTACCCCAGAAATTCTAAAGAACAGACTTTATGGGTAAATTGCACACTAAAGCCAACACTACTCCTCGTTGCAAATAGTAAATCCTTCACCCGGCTACATGCCACACCTTTTTTACTGCTAAATTTGCAGCAGCGTGGGGGTCGAGGGTCAACTTGGGCTATGTCCAGACGCTCCCACCTTAAGAAGCATGATGCCTTTGAACTAGTGTCAACTCCAAAGTCCAGATTACCAATAATAGCATGCCAGCGATGAACCCACGGTGCCCAACAATATCATTAACATAAATTCCATCAAAATCTAATTTCATTCACCGGGGACATACCCAGGATGTTCATAAAGAATACGTTCTAAAAAATAACAACCATGGTCATCTTGGACTTAGAATCACGGGAAACAATGATTCCAAAACTCCTAACCCACAATGGTACATAAAAGATAGACTCCAACATGCTCATGGATACAAGATGCCAGTGCTCATGTCAAAACATTCAAAAATATCGAGGGCTACATTGTACAACATCAATCATAATGCACTAAGTACAAGCATATGAAGCATAGGTTATAATTCTTGAGATTTGGGTTCAAACTTTATAGCATGCATTCTAATTATCATATAATTACTTTAAAACATTAATCATCTAATTTAAAAAAATTAAAACATATACTTCAAGTTCCACAACAAAGACTTATTCAATTATACACTTAACAATTAAAGGGCCACTTTCAAGTGCCAATTTAAAAAGAATAACAGTGTTTTGGGATATCTAGAATTTGAGTTAAGTTCTGGTTTTTGGACACCACTTAGCTAAAAATATGTCTTACAACTTTTATATTTAACACTAAGGTCAGATCCTAAAGCAATTAGGTCATTACTTTTATTTAAGCGAAAGTAGTTAAGCACTTTTAAGCATATTTGACAAAAATTGTACTTCTGTTGGTAAGGCGTTTGGGGCATCAAACCAAGTCAAAACAGGCCCAATTTTGAATATGTTTTAGTTTTGCATGTCTCCTACATTTCTTATGAAATGTGAAAAGGTTGGCTATTTGGAAAACATTAGAATTTTTGGCCGTTTTATAAAACTGGTTTAGTCTGCCAGAAACACTCAGTAGAAATATGTCACCAATAGAGGGTTTGAAATTCATTTTGGACACTAAACAAGGGAAACAATTTCTGATTTTTGGACAGTAGCTAGATTGACATGTTAGTAACATTTTTCAAGAAAAACACTTTTGGATTAGACCACTAAAAATAGGGGTTTCTAGTTATTTTAAAATGTATGACAGAATGTTATTTAATTTGCTGAACCACACCAGCGTCTTGCAAGGGTTTTTGACCTATCAAGACTTAATATTTGAGGCCACTATTTGATGGGTAGCTAGATCTACATATCCCTTACAACTGCTATGTTTTAACCTAAGCTTGGATCTTATTTTAATTAGAGTGTTTAGGTCTGCAATACAAACTAGTCTAAATCTGTCACACTTTAGCAAAAATGCAATATCTCACGTTGTACCCAATGAAATCAGTTCAAACCAATTTTGTATGAAAGCTAACATCAAAACCTAGGTCTGGATATAAAGAACTCACTTAGATGAGGTTTTTAGAATTAGTTATGATGTTTCAAACTCTTGGGTAAAAACTTAAAGAAATTGAAGCCTAACTTGGTTTTAATCCTCTTGCTTGTAGTGGTTTCGATTTTTGATAATTTTTCTTTGCATGTGTGACGCCCTGTCCTCTGAGCATGTCAGGACATACATAAATATAAATATAGGAATATACTAGCCATACATTCATATTTACATACGTTAGTTATTACATCATAAACGAGTTTTGAACCATTCAAAATTACATAACTTTTACAGTTTCACCAAAAAATTTCAAAAAATTACACTAAGCACGAAAGAACAGAATACAAGAACAGAAGCAGAAGTCTCGACTCCTCAGAATGTATCAGCGGAATCCACGTACTCTTGGAACTTACCCTGTTCTTCAAACTCTTCTTCTTCCTTTGGGTTGACTTTCTCTAAGAACTCCTTCTCACTTGTGGCACGAATGCCATGAGCCAAGGTCCAGAAGTAAAATACTCTAACTTTCTAACTAATCTCACGGCACAAAATCACCACAACACATATCATTTAACACCTAGTACAATTTATAGTTAAGGAGACAGACAAATTTATGACAGGATAGCAAATAAGTCAATAAACATGTGCATATGAGATGTCGTGTATGAATACAGATGCCCAACCCAACATGCACCCAGGTTATAATAGGAATTCCATGTCAGGAATCACTGGAGTAGACTTTCACGGGTAATTGATCACCAAACCTATCCTTGTCTCATTGCGAAAGGTAAACGTTCGCCTTGGCTACATGCCTCAGCCGTTTTACTCAATGGCAACGGTGTGGGGGAGCCAGTTACATCCTTATTCTAAACCCACCTTATGAGCAAGAATGCTCATTTGGCATCAACCCAAAGTCTAAGAGATAACCAAGAAAATTCAAGAGACATTTCACATTATACAAAGTATCAAGATGAGAGATTTAGGACCTCCATAATTGGGCTCTTCTCCAAAGTTACCACTGCAGTGGGATTAGGTCTGCCGAATTAGGCTCTCTCTAAAATTACCCTTCGAAACATTGCGACAATGGGGTTTAGATATGCTACAATTGGGCTCTTCTCCGAAATTACCACCGCAGTGGGATTAGATTCGCCATAATTATTGTAACGGCCCTGCTCGGACCCTAGTATTAGTGACGGATATTCCACAAGGCTATAGAGCACGGACGAGATTTAAAACCCTAACTCAAATCGAAAACCCTAAGTTCGGCCCAAAAATCCTAAAAAGGTCCAAAACTCAGGCAACAAAACCTTAGCACCCGGAGGACGGGGCGCCACAGTTGATATCAAAGTTATAATTTTTAAACACCAATTAGATAAAAATATTTTTCACAACTCTCATGTTTAACACTAAGACTAAAACTTAAGACAAAAGGGTGAACAAAACATCATAAGCAAAAACGGTTCAGCATTTTTCTCAAGATTTTACCAAAAATATGTTTCTGTTGGTCTTGATTTTGGTCTTGTTTCTAGTTCCACGTGTTTCCTACAAGTTTCATATTTAGATCTAAGCGTAATTGTTTGGAACAAGTTAAACGTTTTGGCCATTTTAAAAAATAGGTTCTGCTAGCCGTCAAGACTCAGTAGAGCCAGTTTTGGACAGAGGGTTTGAAAAGGTTTTGAGGTATCATCCCGAGGCTTTAAGGTCTGAATTTTGGGAATCAAGTACATCAATATGTTAGCTACAATGTTCATGAAGACCATTTTTGGAATAGGTAACTAAAAATAGGGATTTTGGGCTATAAACAAATATGTGACAAAAGTGTCCCTTGAGGGTAGAAACTCAGTAAAAACTTCCAAAGGGGTTTTGATCTATCAGAACTCAATATGTTGTGTTCATTTTTTGTGAGTAGATATATATACATGTTATCTACAACTTTTGTGTATTGATCAAAGTTTGGATCTCAATTTAAACTAGGGTTTCCAAGTCAGTAGTGTTGACTGGTCGAAAAATGACACATTTTGGTAAAATTGCAATATCTCGAGTTCTACTTATGCAAATAAGTTGAAACAAACTTTGGATGAAAGATAAAAAAAACATATAAATATGGACATAAAAAACATACTTAGATCAATTTTCTACATTGAGTTATGGCATTCCAAAGTTCAGGGCAGAAACATCTATGTTCTAAAAAATCAAGTCTCTTAGGGTCCAAGTCTTCTACTTATGGCATGTCAAGTTTTTGTTCCATTTCTTTGCATATTTGTGTTTTAGACTTTAATATCAAGGCTATAGAACACTTAGAAGTCATCAAACTCAAAGATGACAACATACAACAACATCTCATACCACCCATAAACATAACAGCCCCAAATTTCCAACTACGACATCTTTTCGGTTTGATTTCGATTCTCAATTCTTAGAGTGTTTAAAGGGATGTGTTGGGAAATATTTTGAGGATATTAGACATAAGGTTTAGAGGTTTTACTTACTTGTTTGAGGGCTAAAAGGATGGTGGTATGGAAGGACTTAGCTTTAGGAAAATACCTCTTGATTTCTTAGCTCCCTTCTTTCTTCTTTCTTTTCTTTCTTCTCTTAACTCATCCAAATCCTTCAAGAATATTTCAATTATGGTTTTTCTTGTTGGAGGCAATACTGCCAAGATCATTATTTTTGAAAACAATTTTTGGTAAAAAAATAACTGGACTGGCAAACGCTGAAACGGGCTCCAGATAAAACTTTTGATGACGAACAATCAAAATAAAATTCATGCAACCAAAGTTAATTTAGAAAAATACCTTTTTTCGAACTAATCTTCAACTATGACTTGATTCCGAGTTGAAGTTCCAGTCAGATCTTCTACTGTATTCCCTTACGCGATCCTCGAACGTAGTGTGGGCTACGATCCTTTTAGAACTCGTACCGGCAGAACCCCGATATATTTAAGTCTTGAAAGACAAAAATAATATCATAAAAATAATGATATATAATTATTAGAAACTAGTTCAGCCTATCCGCATATATATAGGGCAATAGTAGGGACTTGGGGAGTAATTATGAGTTAGACTTCTAGTGGAATACAGACACCTACTAGAGGTTTCTGCAATTATGGAAAGACATGCAGCGTTTCTACAATTTTCATAAAATACTGAATTACAGTTCACACCACTAAAGAACTATAATTGCACTCTGACCCATAATTTTAAGACTTTTTTGCATTGAGCTCCTGTTATTAAATGCTTACCATTATCCCCACGTTAAGATTTTTGATACCCTCCAATTAAATTTAATTACTGATAATTTAATTTATTTAGTATTTTGGTATTCTTTAAGCCCTTCTGCTTAATTTATTTGACCGCCAAATAATTAAATCTACCTGTAGGGTTTAACTCGGTCAAAACTTATAAGCATTCTTAAGGGGGTATCGTCAATCTCGATTTTTCAGAACGTGGATTCCGTCAATAATTAATATTTGCCATATAAATAATACCGCTATCCAACTCATTGGGAATATAGACCCATATAAGATCGCACATTTTAATGAATCAAAACAACGAATATTAAATATATGCAAATCAATAATTATTTCAAAAGATTTGAGGGATTTACTTACTTGTTTTGATGCTCTAAAGGTTGAAGAATGGTGGGACTTGGCTTTATTGCTCACTCCTTGATCCTTCCTAGCTTCTTTTTCTTCCTTCTTTCCTTCTTCTCTCTTTTTTCTCTCCACACTTGAAGAACACTCAAAACTCTAAAATTTCTGGTCTTTCTCTCTCTAGTGTGGCCGAATATGGGGGAGGGGAGTGGGGTGTTTGGTCTTAGTTTATATAGGAGAAAGAGTTAGTGGGAGTAATGATTAAACTGAAAGCAAATATTTAATTTCTTCTTTCTAATTGGTTGCATGGCATGGTGGGTGATATTTGAGGAAAATATTTTCAGATTTGGCAACAAGGGAAGTCAGCTAAGTCAGTTTGAGGAAGAAAAATTAAGACTTTGCATTAATTTTGGAACTTAAATTGTATTTTAGTACCATTTTGTGCAAGAAAGTGCATAAAATATTAATTTTTATGCATATTTTTGGTATCTTAACCTATTAAAACTTATTATATTAATGTGTTTATAATTAATTTATTCTTTTCATGAATTATCATAATTTTTATAGCAATTAAGTAAATAGATGTAGGTTTTTAAGTCAAATTAAGTTAGTTTCATAAGAATTGACTTTTTGACTTATTTATTGTGCAGAAACTTTAAATAATGATTTGTTTGCTTTTTTGACGTATAATATTATATTAGTATGTATATTACTTGTATAAAAAATGTTAGGTCATAATAATACTTAATTTAATACAACTTTTTCTCATTTTTGAGCTTAAAAAGGCAAAAAGTTTCTTTTTGAGCACAAACTTCAATATGGCCAGCCACTAAGGGCATTTTTGTTATTTTTTTGATGTTATTTTGTCTTTTATTACTTAATTATAATTAAATATCTGATTTAGGGTGTCCATGTGTCAAATTTTAGATTTTAAGTCTTTTTGTTGTACAAGGGGCAAAATGGTCATTTTACCATAATTATGAGAATTTTTAATTTTTAATCTAATATTTTAAGTTATTTACTTAATTTAAGATGTTAAGAGTCTTTTCTGGGTATTAGAGTTTTGCCTCTGAGCATTTGATCTCTTTAAGATTTTCGGGCCAAGTTAGAGTTTTCGATCTTTTAGTGACCTAAGATCTTATCGGCTTACCGTCGCTAATACTAAGGTCTGGGCCGGATCGCTGCACGGGTCGTTATAAATTGGGTTGTTATAACTAGGGTACCGGGGTGTTACAAGTTTTTCTAGGATGTTGTGGAACAGTTTATTTGCAATTTATGGGCACAGAAATAGGCCAAAAAAGTGGTGCAAAACAGCGACAACCGGTGGCAAAAACAGGCCGCAGCAAAGGTAGAAAGGGGCAGCGGCGATAGTAGGGGCTGTTTGGCCTCATCGAAAGCTATTTTTGAGCTATTTTTGAACCGAGATTTTAATAGAAAAATAATATATTTTGTAAGTTATTAACGGGTTCGAGAATAGAGTTCAAACGAAGCGACAAAAGCCCCGGGAAGGGGCGGCTACAGCAAGCGGTTGCAGCGCTAAGGAGGCCGGCGATGGTGGCTGATTTTGGAACTCCTGTTGGCTGTTTTTTGATATGTATTGATCCAGATATGTTGTATATCCATAGCACTACAATTGGATGAGTCCTTGTTCAATTCTAACAAGAATAGGCAGTTTTCTACAGCGATTGAAAGACTGAAAGCTTATATGCATACAGGAACTTGAAAGTCAATATAGGTTAACTTCGATCATAAAAATGGGCTATATTTATCTTATTTATTTATTTATTTATATAAACCGTGTGGATGACAAATATTGATTTTATATTTTCTATTTAATTTAATTAATTTGAAAAAATTTAATTTTAATTAATATTTTGTAAAAAAAATAAAATTAAGTTTTTTTAATTAAAAAATTTTAATTAAATAAAAAACTTTAGATGTTTTATTTTTTTACAAAAAAAAAACGTTTAAGATGATTTTTAAAAAAATTGTATATCTTGAAAAAACGTGGATATTAATTCCGAATTTTGGACTAATTAAATAAAAAAAATCTTTAATTTTAATAAATTATTATTTTTTGAAAAATATGTAACGTAAAAATAAAATATTTGAACACCTTAATGAATACCTTAGCTGCAAAACAAAGGAAAAACTGTGTATTCATCAGTAATTTTATTTGTTACACATTAAAACACGAAAAGATGGTCTGTCAAATCGGAATCTTTGGGATCGTGTGCACGGAAAAATGTTTTAGAATTTTTCGGATCGTGTGATTTTTGAAATTGATAAATTTAGTTTAATAAAACAGATTTTTATAACCCTCAAAAATATCTTTTAAAAACTAAGTGGGAGAGAAAATTTATTCACAAACAAATCCCGCGGTCTCTATCACCAATTCGTAGGTGATGTAATTAATTCTGCGTATTGGCAGTAATGCCTTCCTCCCTATTGGACAGAATTAATTGCAGTATCGCTAGTACGAACCTCCTTCAAGGATAATTCTAGATAATTGTTAGTGTAGATCATTTTTCCATCTGAAGAGTTCATTGCGAAAGAATTGATTCGAAATTAGGTGGGGGTTAACACTTAGTTATAAATAATAGTATTTTCTCTACCTGAGTTACAACTATTATTTACTGGATCGAAACTATGCCAGCTATTTAATTTTATTTGGCATGATCTGTTGCCTAGATAGTAAAATTAATAGAAATTAACCTGTCTGGACAAATGATAGATAGTAGACGTCCTTCTATCGAGGCATGTTATTCACAGGGTACGAGGCTGCTGGCGGATTTTTTTAAATGATAGAGGAAACCAATTTTAAAATAAATTCAAAGTTTTGCTCGTCATAATTAACGGTAATTTTAATTATGTGATTCTCAAGATTAAAATGATTTTCAATCCACTCACAACCATTTTCAAAGAAAACAAACTAATGGAACCAAACTATATAGACTGGAAAAAGAACTTGAATATTGTCTTAACTGCCAAGGATTATAAGTTTGTATTATAATCCACTGAAAGTTTTACTCATAATTACTCCGCAGGTCCCTGCTGTAGTCCTATAAATATGCAGGTAGGCTGAACCAGTTTTACAACTTGCCTTCTAAGACTAAAACTGTCCATGTTCTGCCGGTATGCATTCTTGATAGATTGTAACCCACCCTACATTCAAGAATCGCAAAAGGGAATATAGCAGAAGATCTAATAGGAGTTTTAACTCAGATTGAAATCGTAGTTGAAGATTCGACCGGTAAAAAGGTATTCTTCTAAATTAACTTTGGATGCATGAGTTTTATTTTGATCGTTCGTTATTAAAAGTTTTATCTGAGCAAGTTTTGGCGTTTGCCCGTCCAGTTAATTTTTTTCGTTAATCGTTTGCAAAAATAAAGATCTTGACAGCCTTACCTCTGACAGTCTTATGGTTTTAATCAAAGTACAGATGAGCCCTATGTGTACAAGAAGCACAACGGAAGTGTGGTGATCTTTTTAGTACTTTATGTAGATGATATCTTGCTCATCGAAAATGATGTGGAGGTGTTATCTTCGGTAAAAGTATAGTTATCTGGGCAGTTCGATATGAAGGATTTGGGAGAAGCCAGTCACATCATTGGGATCAAGCTTTTTCCAGATCAGAAACAAAGGATGCTCAGCGTATCACAAGCAAAGTATATCGATGATATGCTTACTCGTTTTAGCATGTAAAATTTCAAGAAAGGGTTTCTCTCTTTCAGGCATGTAATCACTTTATCCAAGGATCAGTGTCCTAAGACACCTGATGAGATAGAGAAGATGAAGGCGGTTCCTTATGCTTTGGTAGTAGGAAGCCTAATATATGCTATGCTTTGCACTAGACCCGATATTTGCTTTATCGTTGGCATGGTTAGTAGATATCAGTCTAACCTAGGGCAAGAGTATTGGACTGCGGTAAAGAATATAATCAAGTACCTGAAAAGGATTAAGGATTATATGTCGATTTACCAGACAGATAGTCTAGTAACTTTGGGGTACACAGACTCAAACTTCCAGTCAGACCAAGATTTTCGTAAGTCTACCTCATGATATGTGTTTACCTGGAGCTATAATTTGGAGGAGTATCAAGTAGTCTTGCATTGCTGATTCCATCATGGAGGCCGAGTACGTGGCAGCTTCTAAAGCAGCTAAGGAGGTCTTTGGCTCAGGAACTTTCTATTGGATCAAGATGTGGTGCCTTTAGTTCAGTTGGCTATTACACTTTATTGTGATAATAGCAGAGTAGTTGCAAACACGAAGGAGCCAAGAGTCCACAAGAAAAGAAAATACATTGAGTGTAAGTATCAACTGATACGAGAAATTATACAGAGGGGTGATGTTGTTGTGACCAAGATTGCATCAGGGGACAACCTTGCAGATCCTTTTACAAAGAGCCTATCGGCTAAGACTTTTGACAGTCATGTAGAGGGCATGGGAGTCAGATGTATGACAGCATGTTTTGAGTATAAGTGAGAGATTATTATAGTTGTATCCGAAAAATAATAGATTTTGTTGGTTCTAGTATTTAATTTTATTTTTTAATAATAAAATTAATTTTTTTATTTTATGAGAATCTTAATAAGTAATGAATGTAATATCATTTCTTTAATGTTATGCATGTATGTTCTTTATTCTGTACAGTATTTAATCTGGTATGTAGAGTACGGCTTGCACACAGATGACCAGATTATAGGTTCTTGCAGAATATAAGTTTTTTGTTCACAGTTTAGATGGAGTTGGACAAACCATCGGTACGACTGTAGTACAGAGTTTTAGTAGACCTATCTTGGTAACGGACAACAGATAATAGCGTCGTCTATTGTTCCAACTAGCTGTGCCAGTACACTTTATGTGTATTTAACAAGACCACATTGGGGTAATTAATTTTATACTGACTATATAAATTAATTAACACCCCAAGGTTATTATAAGTGCTTATACTCTTAATCCCAAAATAATTTTATTTGCGTGTATTTAATATTCGTTGTTTTGATTTATTAGAGGATGCGATCTTTTATGGGTCTATAGTCCCGGTAAGTTGCACAGCAGTATTAATTATATGGTGAATATTAATTATTAACGAAATTTACGTCCCGATTGTTCGGGTTTGACGATACCTCTTTAAGGAAGCTTATAAGTTTTGACCAGGCCAAACCCTGTAGGTGGATTTAATTATCCGACAGTCAAATAAGTTAAGCGGAAGAGCTTAAGAAATTTTGAAGATACCAATTAAATTAAATTGATAATTAAATTAAATTGGTGGGTATTCAGAATCTTAATGAGGGGAGATGGGTTAAACATTTAATAATAGGAGCTCAATGCAATTAGGTCTTGAGATTTTGGCTAGAAGTGCAGTTACTATTCTTTAGTGGTATGAACTGTAATTTAGTATTTTATAAAAATTGCAGATACCATTGCAAGATTTTCATAATTTGAGAAACCGCTGGGAGGTTTGCATATTTATAGAAATCGCTAGAAGGGTATTTGGGTCACACTAGAAGTTTATGACATAATTACTCGACATGTCCCTACTGTAGCCTATAAATATATGGGTAGGCTAAACCAAATTCATAAGTTATTTTTCAAGACTAAGGTTGTTTAGGTTCTGGTAGTACCAGTTTTCGAAGGATCGTAGCCTACACTATGTTCGAAAAATTGCATTGGGAATACAGTAAAAGGTCTACTTGGAGTTTCAACTCAGAGAATCAAAGTTCGTAGTTAAAGAAACAACTAAAAAGGTATTCATCTAAATTAACTGTAGCGGCATGAATTTTATTTTGATCGTTCGACATTAAAAAGTTTTATCTAGAGCCTGTTTTAGCGATTGCCCATCCAGTTTTTATTTTTCGAAAAATCGTTTACAAATCAATGATCTTGGCAATTTGCCTCCAACAACGCATACATTACTTATTAAGATTTTCATAAAATAAAAAAATTAATTTATTAATAAATAAAATTAAATACTAAAACTAAAATCATGATTTTTAGTATATAACCCTAACACCTTCAACATCTCAATTGTGAAAATCTTCCCAAATATTGTGATTGGGGCTATAGTCTCCTTTAGTTGTCCCTTCAACTTTTTATTCTCCATTGTCAAAAATGTATTTTCTTGTCCCGCCCCAAACTCAAAGAAAAGGAAAGACAAGGGAAAACTAAGAAAAATCGCAATAATTTCACCTTTTAAACCAAACACCTCCAAAAAAAATTTCGATATGAAGAATATATAATTAAAAAAAGACTTATGGAGCTTCAATTTGTACATAAGAATGACCCTAAAGATTTTAATATGAAGGAGATACATCCAATTTAAAACAAGAGCAAAAGTTTGAAAACACAAAGTTTAACCATCCAGACAGACCGCTCGAGTGCTTAAAGACCGCTCAATTGGTCTGTTGCAGTTTGTAGCATCCTGAACCTACAACAGAGAAGCTGAGGCCTCACAAAGACCACTCGAGTGGTTTGAAGACCACTCGATCGTTCTAGCCTTGGGTGATGCTTTCTTTTTGAGATTCCTGGGCTCTAACATTCATTGAAACCAATATTTGATAAAAAAAGACATACAAGGGCCTTGGAAAGACATTAGGATTGACGAGAAATGATGTTCAAAATCTTTTAAACAAGGGAGAATACGCTTTTACATTCATCCCAAAGCAATAGATTATATCAAAATTCACATCCAAAAACCTCCTGCGAGAATCATATAACATTCACATTCATTCAAAAGATATGAAATTCATGACCTTATGGCCTTACAATCTGAGAGTTCATGATATTTAACAACTCGAAATACAATTACATGTTTCAATCAATTCTCAAAATATACATAAGAGTAATTCTTCCCTAAACAACAAAAACAAACTCAAAACAAGCTTGATTTCTTCTAAGGCATATCCTCATCATCAATACCTGAAAAAGATTGATTTAAACAACGTGAGCTGGGGCTCAATAGGATTCTAAACAACTAACATGAATCATGCTCGATATGCAACAATCAATTCTATATGAACAAAAGCAACTCAAGTGATCCGATTTTCTTATAATTTAATAACAATCATATTCTCATAATCAATAACATATAGGTAAATAATTAATTATCACACAATTTCACCCCTTTACGGTCACACCAAAGCATATGGACACCTCCGCCTCCTTTATAGGGATTAAGCCGAGGGAAATGGGTACCCACCCTTGTGCAAGTTTTCGGTCTTTCACCGAGGTGCTAGTTGAGCCCAAATTAATTCAAAAACTCCTGAATTTATATAATATAGCACCTCAATTACTTATTGGTACCTTAACCATTACCCATGGTCTTCACCTAATATACCATGTATACACTACATGATTATAATTCCATATCTCAACAACCACCATAAATTCACGCAAAATCCATATTTAAGCATAATTTTCCCAAATATTGAAAAAAGGCCTTTTAAAGGATTAAAACCAAATTTAAACCTCACTTTATTCAATTCACAACCAACCCAACGATTTCAATTTATTCATAAAGAATACTTCTCATCTAAAACTAGGGTTATTTATGTCTCAACAAATCTCATAATATTTCCATGAAATAAAATGCATTAAATCACATATACATCATACACATTCATAAAGTGATTAGAATCCTACCTCGTTGAGTCGAAAATCGCTAAACTCGTACACCCACAAGAACCTAAACTCAACAAATCAAAAATACGATTGTTTGTAGTTGAAGCCCTCGACGCGTAGACCAATCTTTCCTTCTTGGGCGTTGATCGATTCCAAGTCGAAAACCTCTGAAAGTGAGGAGCAAAAAAGCTTCAAGCTTGGTTTCGACGCACACCGGTGGGTCCAACAAAACTTGCTAAAAAGCTATCGGACCCACTGCCCCCCCTCCCCGCCCCACACACACACACACACATATATATAAGAAGCACACATGCAAAATATAATACCACACACTTAAACTGTCTCATAAACATCTAATTACACAAATTAGAATGGGACCGGGTCTCACAACAATCCCTCTTTAGAAAATTTTGTCCCTGAAATTCGATACACGTCAAGATAGAAACAAATTTGGATACTTACAACGAACTTTGACTCACGCTCCCACGTGGCTTGCTCGACGCCATGATGAAGCCATAACACCTTGACATATGAAATGGACTGCCCTCACAACACTTGCTTCTTGGTATCTAATATCTTTACTGATCGTTCTTCGTAAGAGATATCATCATCAATTTGTAACTCAGCCAAATCAAGAATGTGTGAAGGATCTGGTTCATATTTTCATAGCAAGAAACGTGAAAAACGTTGTGCACTAACAATAGCTGTGGAGGCAAGGCAAGACTGTAAGCATCTTTCCAATCCTCTCAAAGATTTCAAATGGTCCTATAAAACGTGGAGATAAGTTTTCACTCCTACCAAACCTTATCAAACCCTTGCGAGGTGAGACCTTCAGAAACATATGTCGCCTGCTTCAAACATTAAGGGTCTTCTTCGTCAACCAGCATAGCTCTTTTGACGACTTTGGGCCGTCACTAAACGTTGGTGAATGGCGATAATCTTCTCGGTCGTCCCATATACTAGGTCACGTCCCAACACGATTGCTGTCACGCCCCAAAACCCGGGGTCACGTGAAAATTCACCAAATACCAGTTTTATGAAAATAAGTTTTCATACATTCAAATCCACATGTTGAAATCAAATGAAAACCCAACATGAATCTCTCATAAACAGTAAACATCCTGTATATCATGCATATGTATATTGCCTAGAGGTGTACACACGTGCCTTCAAACGGGCATAAAAAAAGGAAAACTACTAGAGTCTTTCGCCACCATGAACACCACTAGATCAACTCCTCCAGATCATCATCCACATGTCCTGAAAATGGTTTTACAACAAAAATCCCACATCGTGAGTCAAAATCCAGTAGAAATAGACTATAAAACTGTAAAGCAGGATATGCAATCATATGGTGGGAGCTAACTCAACCACAAGTAAAACCAGGCATTATAACTAATGAAAATAATAGTTAAAGAAAACTGTAATCAAAACGTTTCTTTCCACTCGGATCACACAATCGAGAAAAGAGAAAAATATATTTTCCACTCGGAACACACACACACACACTGCCGAGGAAAGATAAATCAGTAAAACAGTATGTTCTACTCAGGCCACATAGCCGAGGAGAAAGATAAAATAAATCCTATGTACCGACTCCATCACAAGGGGATAGATGTAGCAACTACAGACTCCTGCCCTTTACCTAATCCCTACACATCGTAGGACCGATTAGGTAAATGCACGTTCTATACGAAGCCACCACAGCGTAAAAGCATAATTTACGGGCCTGAAACCCAAGGGTACAAAGCACCCAACCTCTTAATTTACGGGGACTAGCCCAAAGGTACAAAGTACCTACTCTGTGCACGTTTCCAGACATACACTGAGAGCAATTCGTGCCAAATACCCGCTATCTCGGTACATCTAGAGAATCATTTATCAAAACCAAAATCTTTCCACATTTATACATTAAACATGTATAAAGATCCATCAATCAACATGGAGATCAAACAAAACATGTAAAAACATGAGTTTCAAAGCTATACAACATATGTACAAAAGGAGATCCAATCCATCTACCATGGAGATCAACAGGTATGTAAAAACACACACACTTTTCTCCAACGTTTTGAAGGTTGAGCCCTAACCCCAAGGGTCAGCTCCAAACCCCCAAAAGAAAACATATTTTCTAAAGTTTTCATAAAAACTCTATTTGCAAATCATTCCTTTCCCCAAAACAACCACCAAACCATCCAAGCAACCACCAAACGCCCACATAAGACCCCAGTCAACTGACCCAAGCCCCTAGTCGACTGAAAAATTCTCTGGAAAAAGAGAATCAAAATAGAAACAATTTCAGTCGACTGACCTCCAAGGTCCAGTCGACTGAACGCCCAAAATGATGATCCAGTCGACTGATCCTGCCTAGAAAATGTTTTGTGCTACGATTTTTGCCTCTAAGCCTCAAATCAAGCCTCCAAACACTCATCAAACACCCTCGGACATCCGCACGCCCAAGCCTTACATCAAAACCTCAAAAGAAAACTCTCAAAACACATTTCCATCCACCGAAAATGACAAAAAATGGTTTTAAACGATGAAACAACATATAATTACATATAGCACCCTTAAACATCTATACAGTCTAGAATCTTACCTCGGTGAGTTAAAAACTCGATGCCTCGATCCACGTACAAAACTGAGCTTCGTCAGAATGAAATTCTATTCGGATGGATGCATAGAGCACGATGCCTATAACAAGGATCGGGTGTTGGTCCGTCAAAAGCTAAGCCCCGAGTCCCCGAGAAGTTAGAGAGAAGGCAGAGAGAAAAAAGAGAAAACTTAGTTGTTATGTTTTGAAAATATCTAACTCGAGATATTTGTAAGTCCTCCACAATATTTTTTTTTTGAAATTTTAAAATTCGCATTGTAACTTCCCGCAGCCCCCGGGACCAACCCCGCATACTTATTTAGACCAAAATATGCATCAAAACGCATATAAGCATATTAAAGCGAAAATGCCAAAACGTGTTAAAAAAACACCGAATATGCATGTATATCAAAATGAAATGGTACTGGATCACATCCCCTTTTATTCCCGTCCACCAAAACTGACGACGCAAATCATGATACATCTTCGTGCCTCCTGGATGCACTGCAAGACGTGAATGATGAAGCTCATGTAGCACCTCAGCACGGCACGACTCTGGCACAAATAGTCGCCCTGTGAACCTCAAACTCTGATCTGAACCCACCACCCATCCTATTGTGTCCTTCCCACTGGCAATGCGGTCCCGTATCATCTGAGCCTCCTGATCGGTTCGCTGAGCCTCTAACACGCGTGCAACCAATGCGGGTTATGAAGCTACTGAATATAAAGTCGCACCTGTCTCTGTCTCCCCGAGACATAGATCAAACTCCCCAACATCTCTAAGAATATTCCATTCTCGTATCACCACAGAAGCTAACGAACCATAAGATCTCCTACTGAGCGCGTCAGCTACGACATTTACCTTTCCCGTGTGGTACTGCAAATCAAAGTCGTAGTTTCCCAACAACACCATCCATCGTCATTGGCGAAGATTCAAGTCTTTCTACGAAAACAAGTATTTTAAGCTCTTGTGATAAGAGAAAACCTCGAAGTGTTCACCATATAGATAATGCCGCCATGTCTTCAAGGTGAAGACCACGACTGCCAACTCCAGATCATGTGTCGGGTAGTTCTTCTCGTGTGTCTTCAATTGTCGTGAGCCATAAGCTACAACCTTACCTCCCTGCATCAATACACAGACCAATCCATCATGTGATGCGTTGCAATATACTGTATATCCTAGGCCTCACTCTGGAATAATCAACACCAGTGCACTGGTTAATCTCCTCTTCAGCTCCTAGAAAGCTGACTCACAAGACTCGCTCCACATGAACATAACTCCCTTCCGTATCAGACGCGTCATAGGTGCTGCTAACCTGGAAATGTCCTTGACGAATTGCCAATAATAACTTGCCAAACCAAGGAAACTGTAGATCTCAAAGACGTTCTTTGATCGCTGCCAAACCGTCACAGCATCAGTCATCGATGAGTCCACCGATACTCTATCCTTCGACACCACGTGTCTAAGGAATCTCACATCTGACATCCAGAACTCGCACTTCTCGAACATCGTATACAAGCGATGTTCTCTCAGAAGCCGCAAGACAACATGCAGATGCTCCTCATGCATCTCCCTCGTGGGTGAGTAGATCAGAATGTCATCCATAAATACCTCCACAAAATTATCCAGATAGGATGGAAGATACGGTTCATCAAACCCATAAATGTAGCAGGGGTGTTCGTCAAACCGAACGGCATGACCAGAAACTCGTAGTGACCATAACGAGTCCGAAAGGTGGTCTTCGCTATGTCCTCATATCTAATCCTCAGCTGGTGATACCCTGGCCTCAAGTCATTCTTCGAAAAGCAGCGTGTTCCCTTCAGCTTATCAAACAGGTCATCAATCCTAGGCACATGATACTTGTTCTTCACTGTCACTTGATTCAGCTTTCTGTAATCTATGCACAGCCTCAAGGATCCATCCTTTTTCTTTACAAAAAGAGCTGGAGCTCCCCACGGAGACGTACTCGGCTGCACAAACCCCTTGTCTTGCAACTCCTGCAACTGCACCTTGAGTTCTCGCAACTCAGCAGGTGCGAAGCGATACGATGGCATAAAAATGGGAGCAGCTCCTAGAACAAGATCAATAGAGAACTCTGTATCTCGACTCGGCGGTAACTCAAACAGATCATTAGGAAAGACATCTGGGTAATCACAGACCACATGGGGTAGCTTCCTTTGAACCTCACCCAGCTCATCCAACTTGAGAGCAAAAAAGAGGAAACCCAAGTTCCCTCGAACCCGAGCAGCACCAGGCATAGACACCAAGCCCTCATCCCGATCATGCATAAAGTAGAAGCAGTCACTCTCTGGTGTACAGATCGACACTCTCCGTCGCTCACAATCTATAAAGGCACGATGGTAGTCAACCAGTCCATCCCTAGGATGACATAAAATGTGGTCATGTCTAGAATGATAAAATCAAACTCTAAACAATGACCAGCAACTCCTAATTCACAAGATCTGCAAACTCTACTCAACACCGCATTCCCACTGACTGGGGTCTCTACGCTTAATGCATTACCCAACGGGTCTATTCGTAACCTCAATGCAGATGCAAAGGCAGAGGACATAAAATAATGTGATGCACCCACGTCGATGAGAACACTGGCCCATGATCTAAAGACTAGAAGAGTACCTCTAATCATGGCTGGAGTAGTTGCAGCATCAGATGCAACTGGTGCTTTGGAAGCATTGCGATTAGCAAGAACATAAGCCCTGGCCTGCGGTGGTCTGGTCTGCCCACCATAACCCTGAGTTGTCGACTGCCTCACAGACTAAGATGAAGTACCCCCCTCTGCAAACCTAGACGTCTGGGCCCTAGGTTGCTGAGGAGTCTGTCGTCTCTGTGTAGATGGAGTAGCCAGCACTCTGGTCGCACCCTGGATACTCCCCTCTCGGGGACAATACTTACGGATGTGCCCAGACTGACCACAACCATAGCATACTGGTGGATCTCTCGCCTGTGACTGGACAGACTCTGAACTCTGTACTTGGCCCTTCTGAGGGCACTCAACCGAACGATGTCTCAGCTGTTCGCATCGATAACAAATCAGCCCTCTCTGCTCTGGCCTTCTTGCCGAGGCCACTGAAGGTGCAGGCGTGACGACTGTGGCTGATACGATCAAGCAAAATGAGAACTCAGACTCGACGGCCTCCAGCGCTTGTTCTTGCGCCCCTGAAGCTGTGTACCTCCATCACTTTGTTAGCCCTTGCCCTCTCTAAATCTGCGGCTCTCTACCAAGGAGTTATCTACTCGGATAGCAGCTTCCACCAAAGCGATGCACACGTCTAAACCCAGAGCTGCAATCCTATCCTTGATGGCAGGTCGAAGGCCTCTCTCAAACCTCATAGTGCGCAACTCCTCTGTGGATACCATCTCAGCTGCGAACCGCAATAGATTCCCAAACCTGGCCTCATACTGGACCACAAAAAGATTTCCTTGTACAAGAGAGAGGAACTCTTCTCGGTATGTATCTCTCGAAGATCTCAGGAAATACTTCTCTAAGAAGACTCTAGTAAAAGTGACCCACGTGTCATTCACCGTGGTCTTAGCAAACTTCCACCATTCCGTAGCTTCTTCCCGCAGTTGGAATGCTGCCAATCTCACGCACAAAACATCCTCCTCAATATCCAGAGTATCAAAGATAGCTATGGTCACTTCCAACCACTCAGTAGCAACTTTGGGGTCCGGCTCTCCAGAAAAAGTCGGAGGATCCAACCGCCAAAATTCCCTCATAGCCATAGAGGTTCTTGGCTTAAGAGCCCTCACTCCAGCCCTAGATGCCTCAGCTATCGCTCTTATAGTGACAAGCATCTCCTGTGTGACGTCAGCACCGCCCACTTGTTCCTGTGGGGCATGAACGTTTCCCTCCTCCGGAACCTGAACATAATCACGACCTCGGCCATGGCCTCGGGCACGACCCCATCCCCGCACTCCCCGCGTGGACATAATTCTATATAGAGCAGGTAATAGGATAAGCTTTCCTATGGCATGTTATTTCTAACATAGGCACATAAAGCACATAAGCATGCTAGCACGTAGCCACTTAAAGTTATGTAAACACGTCTCACATACCAAGGAGAATCAACAAGACGGACTCGTCCATTTGGATAACCTATTCAGATTCCTTACTAGAAAACACGCTCGCCAAATGCGCTTCTAACTTAGCTCCCAAATCTGTTAGTCCAAATGCCCTAAGACAAGACTTATCAATCCTGAGATTCAACCTCCATACCCACATATACACAAACGATCATGCTCAAAAGGTTAACAGCATGTCATAATGATATTTATACACATGCAAGCAAGCATCAGTAATCAACCTCACCAGGTGATAAACCCCCTTCCCATGGCTCTTAGGTATTCGAACCCAAAGCTCTGATACCAAGTTGTCACGCCCTAAAACTCGAGGTCACATGAAAATTCACCAAACACTAGTTTTATGAAAATAAGTTTTCATACATTCAAATCCACCTGTTGAAATCAAATGAAAACACAACATGCATCTCTCATAAACAATAAACATCCTGTATATCATGCCTATATATATATTGCTTAGAGGCGTACAGACGTGCCTTCAGATAGGGGCATACAAAAAGAAAAACTACTAGAGTCTTTGCCACCATGGGCACCACTAGATCAACTCCTCCAGATCATCATCCTCATGTCCTGAAAATAGTTTTACAACAAAAATCCCACACTGTGAGACGAAGCCCAATAGAAATAGACTATAAAGCTGTAAAGCAGGATATGCAATCATATGGTGGGAGCTAACTCAACCACAAGTAAGACTAGGCATTATAACTAATGCATATAACAGTTAAAGAAAACTGTAATCGAAACGTTTCTTTCCATTCGGATCACACAATCGAGGAAAGAGAAAAATATATTTTCCACTCGAAACACACACACAGCCAAGAAAAGATAAATCGAAAAAATAGTATGCTCTACTCAGGCCACACAGCTGAGGAGAAAAATAAAATGAATCCTATGTACCGACTTCGCCACAAGGGGACAGATTAGCAAATACAGACTCCTACCCCTTTACCTAATACCTACACATCGTAGGATCGGTTAGGTAAATGCAAGTTCTTTACGAAGCCACCACAACGTAAAAGCTTAATCTACGGGCCCAAAACCCGAGGGTACAAAGCACCCAACCGCTTAATTTACGGGGACTAGCCCGAAGGTACAAAGCACCTACTCTGCGCGTGCTGGCGGGTTCTATCCAGCAGTTGGTTAGAGGTGAGATTGTTAGGGGGAGAGAGGGAGTACCTGAGGCGAGAGCTATAGTAGCGATGCGGGAGCTCAGGCGCATGGATTCACCTACCTTTGCGCGGGAGATCCTGATCCTATTGTGGCAACAGAGTGGCTAGAGTTGGTGACTCAGATCCTAGACACATTGCAGACTGTGGAGGATGAGTTGCGGGTATCTTTTGTCGCCTTTCAGTTGAGGGGTGCTACTCACGCGTGGTGGAAATATGCCAGGACCATTGTGGGAGGCACATGGGCAGCCTTTGCAGGAGTGTTTTTGGAGAAATACTTCCTGGCTTCGCAGAGGGACTTGTACAGGGAGGAGTTCTACACTCTCACCTAGGGGGCCATGGATGTCATGCAGTACGAGGCCAGGCTTACATGCTTGTCCCGGTTTGCACCGGAGTTGGTGAGCACAGACGAGCTGCGATCGATGAGGATTGAGCGGGGCTTAAGGCCAGCGATCAGGGAGCGTGTGGTCGCGATGGGACTTCGTGTCTTCACAGAGCTGGTGGAGGCAACAGCGAGGGTGGAGAACACTATGACCGAGATTTGAGCTTCCAGGGAAGCCAGGACACCTCAGGGTGGGATAGAGGCGCAGACAGGTGGGCGTTCCAGCAAGAGGCAGAGGTCCTATGGTCCTAGCTTTCATCCATCTGGACCACAGCAGTTCTCTACACCAGCACCATCAGTGGCTTCGTCGGGGAGGCCAGAGCAGAGGGAGGTCAGATGTTATCGATGTGGAGAGCCGGGGCATCGTGTTCTAGATTGCCCGCAACCGAGGCAGTACCAAGACCCACAGTTGAGGCAGACTCAGAGTTCCATACCAGATCAGTCACAGGGGACAGAGCTGCTGATTTGCTATAGATGTGGTCAAACGGGGCATATCCGCAGGATATGTCCCTAGAGAGATGGTGCGCCGAGTACAGTGGGCACACCAGCAAGCTCGTATGTGCAGGAGCGACAGCGGTATCTGACAATACAGACTTCTCGAGTGACAGATAGGGGGACATCAGTTTAGTTAGTGTGGTAACCGACAGCGCCGAGTTCTGGTGGACAGACCAGAGTGGGATTACCCCGAGTGTATTCCCTCATAGGTTCCAGGGCACCTGTTGTGCCGGATGATGCAGATATACCTTCAGCGAGCAGAGGTACTTTCTGAGTATGCATGCTTTGGGCCAGTTTTCTTGTTGCATCAGTTTGGGAGTTAGTGATAGATCCCGTGGATGATGTGCTGTGTTGAGGCAGTGGCTGGTGATGATGTGAAGTTGGGGTGGATTGTAGATCCCGTGTCTTTGAGATAGTTGGCCATTGTTTAGGATGCCTAACCTTGTTTGACTATATCCTAGGAATGGTTTGGCTGACCATCTCATATGCCTGTGTCGATTGCGATCGATGGTTGGATGTTTTGACCCTATATTGAATTTTGGGGGCAAAATTCCTTTAACAGAGGTAGAGTTGTGAAACTCTGACCCGTTTTCTTTTTCAGCGTTTTCAGACGTGCGTTACGTGTTTTCATTTGAGTATGTTTTTGTTGCTTTTGATGCATGATCGGGTTTAGGTATGCGTGCAGGGTAGGTTCCCGGGGCCAAGGGCCATTGTGGCACGAATTTCAATTTTTTTTAAAAAAAAATGATATTTTGGAGACCTATAAATATCTAGAGTTAGATATTTTCATAAAAATATTTTTCAAAACTTCTCCAATAAGTTTTCTATTTTCTCTCTACCTTCTCTCTAAGTTTTTGGGGGCCCGAGGCTTATTTTTTACGATTAGACTGTCGATCCTTGTTATTGGCGTCGTGGTCTACGCGTTCATCCGGACGAAATTTTATTATGACGAAGCTCGGTTTGCACGTAGATCGAGACGTCAAGTTTTGAACTCACCGAGGTAGGATTCTATACTTGTTTGTTTTATAAGGGTGCTATGTGTAATCGGGTGTATTTTTACCGGTCAGAAAGCTGTAGAACTGATTTTCTATAAAAGTTGGGTTTTTGGGTTTAAAACTGATTTTATGTTGATTTTGGTAGATGAAATCGTGTTTCGAGAGTTTCTTTCAGGGGTTTGGTGTTTGGCTTGAGCGTGTGGATGTCCGAGGGTGTTAGATCAGGGTTTAAAGGCGTTGAATCGAGGTTTTGGAGGCTGAAATAGTGTTCGAAAACTGTTCTCGCCTCTGTTCAGTCGACCGAACTGCAATGTTCAGTTGACTGGATCATGTTTTTGGGGTTCGGTCGACTAAACCTCGAGGGTCAGTCGACTAAACCGTGGCTGTTGGTGTTTTTTGTGGTTTCCAGTGTGTTGTTCAGTCGACTGAGGGCTTGGGTCAGTCGACTAAACTTCTGGGCAGTGTGATGGCGGTTCGGTGGTTGGGTTTTGGTTTTCGATTGCCGTCCTATGGTATTCAATCGATTAATTTATGGAAATTAGTTGATTCAAATACCTGTGGATTCCTTTTGGGGTTCGGTGATCGTGTGGTGGATTGGGGGTCGTGTCGTGGCCTCGAGTGTTTCGTTTAGATGCCGTCCTAGGGTTAGCGTGCATGGTTAGATTTGGAGAGTTGTGGCACAGTTGTGTGCGTGTTGGTTATGTTCGGGTCGTGTAGGTCCATGGTTCGGTTTTAAGGTTGGGTTCTGGCAAGAATCGGTCTGAGGGAGGTTCTGGTGTTGATCTACGTGTTAGGCGTTGGTTGTCTTGGTGTGTGGACAGGTCCCGATTTGTGGATGGGTTGTTCGGGTATCGAATGACGGGTGTGTGGCATGTGATGTCGTGACGGGTTTTGTGACGGTGATGTCACGGTTTGAGGTTATATGGCTATGTGCGTTTATAGTTGGCTTTAGGCATTTATAACTGTGGTTTATTATGCATGGACTATGTGAGTGGATTACATGTTTTGGTATCGTTACATGTACCGTAGTTGCATGCTTTAGAACTCTGAAGTTTTATACGCATGGTTATGTGGAATATGATGAACGGATGCATGTGATGCATGTTGCATGAGTTGCAGGTTTTCTGTGAGTCGCGTGTGTAGCATGTGATGTGTTTTGTGAAACGTAGTGATAGTACGTGGCTTTATGCATTTAAATCCTGATTAGGTTATGCATAGGTATGTTCGGTGTTATTCCGTAGTTTTCGGTGTTATCCCGTAGTTTTCGGTGTTATCCTGTGATGTTCAGTTTTATCCTGTAATATGAGGTCTTATCCCGCGGTATGCAGTCTTATCCCGTGGTTTACGATTTTATCCCGTGGTATAATCTGTGATCGGTGATTCCATCCCGTGTCTCACGATAAAGTATGCAGTTTTACCCTGTGGTTTGGTTTTCGATTTTACCCCGTGGTTTAGTGGTTTGGTTTGCGGTTTTACCCCATGGTTTGGTCTATGGTTTTACCCCATAGTTTATTGTGTTAACCCTAGAATGTATGTTTATGTACGGATTTTTATCCCAGTGTTAGGACTATGGTTGCAGCGTGTGAGGGCCGGTTGTTAGATCTGTGGTTGCGGCGTGTGAGGGCCGATTGTATGTGTCGTGGATTGCATGAACTGCATTATGGGACGGATAGACCAGTTTTCAAATTATTTTTTTTAGAGTCATGTAAATCGCGATCTAAAAACTGTTTTCAAATTGTTTTCAAGGCTCCTGTGAGTGAGTCAAAACATGGTTTGTATCCTCACTTTTCGATTTGCATGTAAAAACTGTTTTCAAGGCTTGAAAGAGAGTCTAAACCTGCACTTTGATTTCCTAGCATGTTTTGTTTATACTGCATGCATGTCTAGTTTCTGCTGAGCCTTGTCTCACGGTGTGGGATTTGCTTTTCTTCAGGTACCGGTCACGCTGGTTGATCTGGAGGTGCTGGACAGGTGAAAAACTTATAGTCTTCCTTTTTGTTTCTATTTGTATCATGTATGCTTAATACATGTTCCTCAGCGTTGGAGCCTTGTAATGTATGCCGTTTGGCGTTTATATACAATGCATGTATGTTTATTTTGAGAGTATATTCTCAGGATGGGTGTTTCACGTGGCCCGGAGTCTGGGGGCGTGACATGTACCAGTGTCATGTCATGTTTATATACCATGCTATGATTAATTGTACACGAGAGGCATATTGCATGTCATGGGCATTCTTGCTTTTCATCTTGGGTTATCGGAGTCCCTTTCGTGTCCTTCAATTGGGTTGAGTGACATTGAAATCATTTATTCAGTGGTTGTGGATCTAGGACGTCCCTGGTTGCTATATTTGAAATTGAATTGGAGGTTTTTAATTGTAAAAGGGGGAATTAGGCACCGCGGGTCTTCACTAGCTTTATTTAGACTTTGGGTTGACGCTTAACGAGCATCCTAGTACTTAATGTGGGACGGTTGGCCCGTATAAGGGTGGCTGATAAAAATTGGGTGGCCCTCCACCACGCCGTTTTCATTGAGTAAAACGGCTGAGGCATGTAGCCAAGGCGAGCGTTTACGTTTCGTAACGAGGCCAGGATAGGTTAAGTGATCAATATATCATCAAGTCTACTCTGTAATTCCCTGCGTAGAATTTATGATACTATTCTGGAAGTACCTTGGGTTGGGCAACTGCATTGCATTCATTTTCATCATGCACTCGCACACTTGTTCTTATATATGCTTGCTTTGTTGAAAATGATAAATGGTCTGTCTCTTGCCCTTAAAATTTGTATTGGATATTATACGATATGTATTGTAGGATATTTTGTTGTGAGTTTGTTAGATGGTTTAGGAAATTTGCTTCTGGGGTCCGACTTTTGGCATTTATGCCACAGGTGAAGAAGAAAGACCGTTTGAGGAAGGCGTGTTCGAAGAGGAAGAAGACTTCAAAGAAAGGGGAGAGTGGCAGGAGTCGATTAACCCCAACAACACAGCTTGAAGACGTAGAATCTTATCCTTTTGATCTTTTGTTCAAATTTTCACGGAGATAATGTAAATTTTGTTAAATTTTTTGGATTATTGTAATCATTAAGTATTTTGAACAAATTCTGAACTGTTAATGATGTAGTAATTATTATATGTAATTATGAATGGTCGGCTAGAATATCACCCTTATTTATAATTATATGTCTTGACGTGTCCAGAGAATGGGGCGTTACACTATTATTATTCTAAATTTTATGATTGCTATTATTTTTTTAACATTTATTATATTATTTGGTTATTTGTTTATCCTCTATTATTCTTATTATTTAATACTATTTTTTTTTTTTTTTTTTTTTAAATCTTGAAAATTTAATTATCTTTTCTTGAAAGTTGAAATTTGACTTGATTTGAGATATTGTATTTTATCTTATTAAAATAAAATTGTCATATACTTTTAGGTGGTCTCACACACATGACATATATGTATTTAGCATATATATATATATATATATATATATATATATATTAATTAATGTTGGTTGTAGAGAATTATGGGTGAGAAATATCCACAAAACTTTTGTGAAATTTTAAAGACGTTAGAGACTAGTGTGTAATTATTGATACTAAAAGTTTTAGAAACTCTTGGGTGTAATTTGGATGAGGATTTAAGTATTTTCTTACGGCATTGATAACTTATTATGAATTTTGGTGTCTTAGGATGAAAGTATAGTTATCTTAAAGACTTGGGTCGAAATGTGATTATTAGAAGTCACGGGATTTAGGCCTTTGAGTATAATTTTCTTTTCACATTGGGGCTTGGGTTTGATTTTTCTTGTTCTTTGGATTTGAGAGTCGAGTTTTGCTGTAATAGGACAACACATATAGATTGTTGGGCTTGAAAGGTTACGAGGTCAGGTCAGCATTTCTTAAGAAGGGTTTGAGGCTCGAAGTTTCATTTCTAACTCTAGCTCTTTAGGGTTTTGAGTGAGTGTTCTTAGAGTAACTTAATGATCTTCGATGTTAGAGAGTTGTTTTTTTGTTTTAGGGCTTTCGATTCTCGGAGTCTGATTCTTAGGTTTTAATCATGTTAAGATTTCAATCTTAGTATGACCTAATATTCTATCGGTTTACTGTCACTAATTCTATGGTTTATAACCGGGTTCTTACACATCTAAAGAAGGTCTAGGATGTGTTCTTATGCATAATGAAAAGGTAGTGACCAATAGATCAAGATAGTTAAAACCTCACGAGCAGAATTACTCCACCCATGACCTAGATCTTGCAGCAGTAGTGTTTGCACAGAAGTTATGGAGACATTATCTTTACAGGGAGCAATTCGAGCTTTTCACCGACCATAAGAGTATAAAGTATCTGTTCACCCAAGAGGACCTCAACATGAAACAACGCTGATGGATGGAGTACCTAGAGGATTATCAGTTCACCCTATCCTATCATCTAGGCAAAACGAACGTGGTAGCTGGCGCCCTTGGTCGAAAAGCGAGGAGTACGTTAGTGTGTGTAGCAGTAAGAGAATGGGACATAATAGGAACGCTCAATGAGTTTCAACTCCAACCTTTAAAATCAGAAGACGGAACCTATTTTTATCTGACTGTGGTAACATCCAATCTTCGTCAGCAAATCCTAGTGGCCCAGAAGCACAACCAAGAGTCCAAATTCATTCGAAGGCACCTTATACCGGAGGAATCAAAAATAGGTTGGGTAGTCAACAAGCATGGATAACTAACCTACATAGGATGGTTATTCATACCGAATGTCAAGAATTTAAGAAGAGACGTCCTGAAAGAGTATCATCAGTACCTTTTTACCATTCACCTAGGAAGAACAAAGATGTATCAAGACTTGAAGAGGCACTATTGGTGGAATGGCATGAAGCAAGATGTAGCGGACTTTATGGCCAAATGTTTTACCTGTCAACAAGTGAAAGTCAAGCACTAAAGACTGAGAGGAACCCTTCATTCCTTGGAGATACCGCAATGGAAGTGAAACTATATAACCAGGGATTTCATCTCAGGACTACCGAGATCACCATCATGACATGATGGCATCTAGGTAATTGTGGATCGTCTCACCAAATCCGTGCACTTACTGCCCGTTCAAACTTCTGAGCAGCTTGAAGTCCTGAGTCAGAGATACATTCGAGTGGTCGTTCGTCTTCATGGAATCCCATTATCTATCGTGTCAGATCTAGACCTGCGTTTCACGTCGCGATTCTGGTAAAGTCTACAAGCTGTCCAAGGGACATAGCTTTTCTTTCACATCGCTTTCCACCTGCAGACTTACGGACAATTCGAATGCACGATTCAAACTCTAGAGGATATGCTTTGAGCTTACGTCATGTATTTCAAGGGAAATTGGGAGAGGCACTTACCAATGGTCGAATTTGCCTACAACAACAGTTATCAAGTTAGCATTGGCATGCCGCCATTCAAAGCTCTCTATGGAAAACTGTGTCGATCACCGATTGCTGGACCGAAGCAGGTGAGAACACACTTCTTGAACCCGACCTAGTACAAGAAACCCCCGAGAAGATCCAACTGATCCAGTAACGAATCACCACTGCCCAGAGTACACAGAAGAGCTATGCTGATCAAAGAGGAAGACTGCTCTAATTTGAAGTGGGAGATCGTGTATTTATGAAGATTCAACCGCGACGAGGAGTTATCCATTTTTGAAAGAAAGAAAAGCTAACCCCAAGATACATTGGACCGATCGAAATCTTAGACAGAGTTGGAGAAGTAGCCTACCTCTTAGCTCTACTGCTGCAGCTCGCCAGTGTTCATAACGTTTTCCATGTATTGATGCTAAGGAAGTACGAACCTGATCTAGCCCATGTTCTGAATTGGGAAGAGCTTAATGTCGACGAAGATGTTAGATTTGAGGAACGACCAGTGAGGATAATCGATCGGCGTGACAAGATTCTCGGAGGAAAGACCATCTCACTTGTTCGAGTTCTTTGGAGTCATCACAGAGTTGAAAAATCAACTTGGGAATGAGAAGAAGTGATGAGGGCAAGTCATCCTCAACTGTTCACAGACTAAGGTATGATACAAAATTTTGAGGACAAAATTTATTTTAAGGGAGGTCGATTGTAAGGATCCGGTTCAAACCTTAGTATTAGCGATGGTTACCCCATGAGATCATAGGTCGCCAAAAGGTTAGGAACCCTTATTCGATTAGAAATCTTAATTCGATCCGAAAACTCTAGAAGGCTAAACACTCGAGAGGCAAAACCCTAACATTCAGAAAAAACTCCCAACATCTTAAAATTAATTAATTATTATAAAATATTAAATTAAAAATAAAAATTTATTATTAAAAGGTAAAATACCATTTTGACCCTAAGACATCAAAAAGTCTTAAAAACTCAAAATTTGACACATGAACACCATAAATTAAAGATTTAAATTTAAATAAGTGGCAAAAGAAAAAACTAACAACAAAAAGACCAAAATGCCCGGTAGTAGCCGATTTGTCTAGAAAAAAGTGTCCCAAAAGTTTCTTTTTTCTTTTTAAGATCAAATTAAGAAAAACATATACAAATCAAGCCTCATTATGTCTCAAAATTATTTAAACAGATAATAACAATATAATATTTTACGCTAACAAAAGTAAATAAATTATTATTAAAACTCTTACAGACCTAATAAAACCAAAATAACACATCTAATCAAAATAGCTTAAAATGGTTTAATTGGCTACACTTAAATAATTAATTATTGTCAAGATTTTTATAAACAATAATAATAATGATAACACTAAAATAATTCATTTTAGTAAGTAAGAAGGCCAAAAAGGTACGTTAAATTAATTTTAAGAATACTTTCTTGGAAAATGTAGTAGCAAAACACTACCAAATAAGCAATTAAAGCAAAAATTAAGCTCTTCAATGACCTAAACACACCCCGATCGATTTCCCTTTGATTTTTTTGCAAATTTTCAGATCTTAAATTTCTCAAGAAGAGCACCATTCAGCCATGCAACCAATAGAAAATCAAAAAAACTCAAAATTCCTTACACCTTAATTATTGAACCTCTATTACCTTTCTTCTATTTAAACTGTTAGGATTGGTATACTGAAAATCATGTTTTAGTATTTAATTTTATTTTAATAAAATTAATTTTTTATTTTATGAGAATCTTAATGAGCAATGTATGTATATCATTTCTTTAATGTTATGCATGGATGCCCAATATTCTGTACAGTATTTAATCTGGTGTGTAGAGTACGACTTACACACAGGAGATCAAATTTTTGGTTTTTGCAGAATGTAAGTTATTTGTTCACATTTTATATGGAAATGGACATACCATCGGTACGATTATAACAAATAATTTTAGTAGACCTGTCTTGGTTACGGAGTTCAAATAATAGCGTCGTCTATAGTTTCGACTCTCTGTGCTAGTACACTTTGTTTTTATAGAACGGGATAGTTTGGATAATTAATTTTATACTGACTATATAAATTAATTCACACCCCAAGATTATTATAAATAGTGCTTATGCTCTTAATCCTGAAATCATTATTAATTTGCATATATTTAATATTCGTTATTTTGATTCATTAAAGGGTGTGATCTTATATGAGTTTATATTCCTGGTGAGTTGGATAGTAGTATTATTTATACGTTGAATATTAATTATTGACGAAATTCACGTCTCGAATGATTGGGATTGACGATACCCCTTTAAGAAAACTTATGAGTTTTGACCGGGCCCAACCCTGCAGGTGGATGTGATTATCCGGCGGTCAAACAAGTTAAGCAGAAGGGGTTAAGAAATTTTAAGATGTCGATTAAATTAAATTGTCAGTAATTAAATTTAATTGGTGGGTATCAACAATCTTAACGTGGGGAGAAATGTTAAACATTTAATAACAGGTGCTTAATGCAAGAAGGTATTGAGATTATAGCTTTAAGTGCAATCATAGTTCTTTAGTGGTGTGAACTGTAATTCAGTATTTTATGAAAATTACAAAAATCGCTATAAAATTTTCATAATTACAGATACTGCTATGAGATTTGCTTAATTGCAAAAATCGCTGATGGGTGTCTGTATTCCACTAGAAGTCTTAGTCATAATTACTCTACAGGCCCCTGTTATAGCCCTATAAATATGTGGGTAGGCTGAACCATATTCATAACTTGTCTTCATGACTAAAGCTGTCCAGGTTTTGTCGGTACGAGTTCTCGATAGATTATACCCCACACTATATTCGAGAATCGCATAAGAGAATACAGTAGAAGGTCTAACGAGAGTTTCAACTAGGAATCAAACCGTAGTTGAAGAATCGACTGGTAAAAGGTATTTTTCTAAATTAACTTTGATTACACGAGTTTTATTTTTGATCGTTCGACGTCAAAAGTTTTATCTAGACTCTATTTCGGCGTTTACCCGCCCAGTTAATTTTTTTTTATCAAAAATCGTTTGCAAAAATAATGATCTTGCCAGTTTTGCCTCCACTATAAACAAGCTGTTGGACCCTTCTTTCCCTTCATTATTTTTGGTCAAGAGAGAGGAAAAACCAAAGAAAATTCCGGGTGTCTTAAGGAAGAGAAGAGAAAAAAGGAGAAGAAGAAAAGGAGGAACCAAGAGGAGAAAGTCTTTGGAGACCAAGAGAAATAAAAAACTAAGTCTATACCCACCTTCTATCTTTAGATCTCCAAACAAGGTAAGAAAATCTCTAAATTTTCTAAACTCACTTGTCTCAAATTCCTCTCAATCAATCTCTGAAAATGAACTTAAGAAAAGGAATCAAAACATGAGCTAAAAATGCGTCGTAATAGAGGATTAAGGACTGCTCAGAAATTTTATGGTTTGATGTGTTTGCATGTTGCTATCCAAGTTTCATGACTTCTATAAGTTCTAGAGTTTTGATATATGAGCGTACAAACCACGCATGCAAAGAAAATGGACCAAAACTTGACATGCAATATGCTAGGAGGCTAGAACATAGCTTAACCTGAGATTTAAGATTTTGAGCTCTCTGTCTGAATTTTTTAAAAATCATAACTAATTCTATAAAGATTTCTGAGTGTGTGCTTTATGTCCAGACCTAGTTTTCTATGTTATCTTTCGTCTAAAATTTGTTTGAACTAATTTGAATGGATAGAACTTGAGATATTACCTTTTTACCAAAATATTTCGTTTTCAGATCAGTCTGTGTTGCAGAGCCAAAACTCCTATTTTCAAACATGAATTGAGCTTAGGTGTCTTCATAAAAGTTGTAGCCAACGTATAAGCCTCTATATGATCCGCCAAACGAGTTTTTAACTCTCTGTTAAATAATAACTCTGCTGAGTGTTTGACGCCTCCTGAACACATTTTCTTAATCAAGTTATTTCTTCATTATTTTCTTAAGAACTACCCGGAGCACTCTTCATGGGAATTGTAGAGGACTGCATGAACTAAAAAATATCCAAAATTGAGCTTAGTAGGACCTGTTTTGATGCCCTAAAATCGAGTCTGTAACGCCCTGAATTCCTGAGAACGTTAAAGACATATATTTATATAATTAGGGTTATTCTATCGATGCATTATATGTAATTAGAATATTTAAATACATAATCAGAGTTTAGTACAATACAAACCATCACAGTACATATAAATATTACAGTCATCCCACAAAAACTTACAGTATTCTTGAATTTAGGATCGAAAGACAAAAAAAAGGAAAATTGTGAAAATAAAATCCATGGCAACCCCAGAGTGTTGTCAAATCCCTGTGGGTTCTCGTACCCTTACCCTTCTTCTTCTTTGTATATCTCGGGACCTGCCTGATACTCTTCTTTTGGATACTCTTGCTCCTCACTTGTGGCAGAAAGCCATCAGCTGAAGCTCAGAAGTAAACCCCAAATTCTACCCAATTAAACCCACAAGTAATCAACCAAAATCCATAGTTATAAAGATTTAAGCATAATATTTTTGCAGAACAACCAAGTACAAAATTCATATACAAGGAGTGCAATGCATTGCATGAGATACATGTGCCCAACTTTTAATTGTATAACTGATCATGTGAACTCCACCTTGGAAATTCTAAAGAACAGACTTTATGGGTAAATTGCACACTAAAGCCATCACTACTCCTCGTTGCGAATAGTAAATCCTTCACCCGGCTACATGCCGCACCTCTTTTACTGCTAAATTTGCAACAGCGTAGGGGTCGAGGTCCAACTTGTGCTATGTCCAGACGCTCCCACCTTAAGAAGCATGATGCCTTTGCACTAGTGTCAACTCCAAAGTCCAGATTACCAATAATAGCATGCCAGTGATGAACCCATGGTGCCCAACAATATCATTAACACAAATTCTACCAAAATCCAATTTCATTCACCGGGGACGCACCCAGGGTGTTCATAAAGAATATGTTCTAAAAAATAACAACCATGGTCATCTTGGACTTAGAATCACGAAAAACAATGACTCCAAAACTCCCAACCCACAATGGTACATAAAAGATAGACTCCAACATGCTCATGGATACAAAATGCCAGTGCTCATGTCAAAATGTTCAAATATATCGAGGGCTACATGGTACAACATCAATCATAATGCACTGAGTACAAGCATATGAAGCTTAGGTTATAATTCTTGAGATTTAGGTTTAAACTTTATAGAATGGATTCTAATCATCATATAATTACATTATAACATTAATCATCTAATTTAAAACAATTAAATCATATACTTCAAGTCCCACAACAAAGACTTATTCAATTATACACTTAACAATTAAAGGGCCACTTTCAAGTGTCAATTTAAAAAGAACAACAGTGTTTTGGGATATCTAGAATTTGAGTTAAGTTCTGGTTTTTGGACACCACTTAGCTAAAAATATGTCTTACAACTTTTATATTTAACACTAAGGTCAGATCCTAAAGCAATTAGGTCATTACTTTTATTTAAGCGAAAGTAGTTAAGCACTTTTAAGCATATTTGACAAAAATTGTACTTCTGTTGGTAAGGCGTTTGGGGCATCAAACCAAGTCAAAACAGGCCCAATTTTGAATATGTTTTAGTTTTGCATGTCTCCTACATTTCTTATGAAATGTGAAAAGGTTGGCTATTTGGAAAACATTAGAATTTTTGGCCGTTTTATAAAACTGGTTTAGTCTGCCAGAAACACTCAGTAGAAATATGTCACCAATAGAGGGTTTGAAATTCATTTTGGACACTAAACAAGGGAAATAATTTCTGATTTTTGGACAGTAGTTAGATTGACATGTTACTAACATTTTTCAAGAAAAACACTTTTGGATTAGACCACTAAAAATAGGGGGTTCTGGTTATTTTAAAATGTGTGACATAATGTTATTTAATTTGCTGAACCACACCAGCGTCTTGCAGGGGGTTTTTGACCTATCAAGACTTAATATTTGAGGCTACTATTTGGTGGGTAGGTAGATCTACATATCCCTTACAACTGCTATGTTTCAACCTAAGCTTGGATCTCATTTTAATTAGAGTGTTTAGGTCTACAATACAAACTAGTCTAAATCTTTCACACTTTAGCAAAAATGCAATATCTCACGTTCTATCCAATGAAATCAGTTCAAACCAATTTTGTATAAAAGCTAACATCAAAACCTAGGTCTGGATATAAAGAACTCACTTAGATGAGGTTTTTAGAATTAGTTATGATGTTTCAAACTCTTGGGTAAAAACTTAAAACTTTAAGAAATTGAAGCCTAACTTGGTTTTAATCCTCATGCATGTAGTGGTTTCGATTTTTGATAATTTTTCTTTGCATGTGTGACGCCCCGTGCTCTGCGCACGTCGGGACATAGACAAATATAAATATAGGATTATACTAGCCATACATTCATATTTACATACGTTAGTCATTACATCATAAACGAGTTCTGAACCGTTCAAAATTACATAACTATTACAATTTTACCAAGAAATTTCAAAAAATTACCCTAAGCACGAAAGAACTGAATATAAAAACAAAAGAAGAGGTCTTGACTCCTGAGAATGCATCAGCGAAATCCACGTACTCTTGGAACTCACCCTGTTCTTCAAACTCTTCTTCTTCCTCTGGGATGACTTTCTCTAAGAACTCCTTCTCACTTGTGGCACGAATGCCATGAGCCAAGGCCCATAAACAAAATACTCTAGCTTTCTAACTAATCTCACGGCACAAAATCACCACAACGCATATCATTTAACACCCAGTACAGTTTATAGTCCAGGAGACAGACAAATTTATGACAAGATAGCAAATAAGTCAATAAACATGTGCATATGAGATGCCGTGTATGAATGCAGATGCCTAACCCAACATGCACCCAGGTTATAATAGGAATTTCATGCCAGGAATCACATGAGTAGACTTTCACGGGTAATTGATCACCAAACTTATCCTTGCCTTGTTACGAAAGGTAAACGCTCACCTTGGCTACATGCCTCAGTCATTTTACTCAATGGCAACGGTGTGGGGTAGCCAGTTACATCCTTATTCTAAACCCACCTTATGAGCAAGAATGCTCGTTTGGCATCAACCCAAAGTCTAAGAGATAATCAAGAAGATTCAAGAGAAATTTCACATTATACAAAATACCAAGATGAGAGATTTAGGACCGCCATAATTGGGCTCTTCTCTGAAGTTACCACCGCAATGGGATTAGGTCCGCCGAATTAGGCTCTCTCCAAAATTACCCTTCGAAACATTGAGGCAATGGGGGTTTAGATCTGCTATAATTGGGCTCTTCTCCGAAATTACCACCGCAGTGGGATTAGGTACGCCATAATTATTGTAACGACCCTGCTTGGACCCTAGTATTAGTGATGGATAGTCCACAAGGCTATAGAACACGGACGAGATTTAAAACCCTAACTCGAATCAAAAACCCTAAGTTTGGCCCAAAAATACTAAAAAAAATCCAAAACTCAGGCAACAAAACCTTAGCACCCGGAGGACGGGGCACCACAGTTGGTATCAAAGCTATGATTTTTAAACACTATTTAGATAAAAATATTTCTTACAACTCTCATGTTTAACACTAAGGCTAAAACCTAAGGCAAATGGGTGAACAAAACATCATAAGCAATAATGGTTCAGCATTTTTCTCAAGATTTTACCAAAAACATGCTTCTGTTGGTCTCAATTTTGGGGTATCAGATCAAGTCCACATGAGCCCATTTTTTAGTATGTTCTAATTCCACATGTTCCCTACAAGTTTCATATTTAGCACTAAGGGTAGTGGTTTGGAACACATTAGACTTTTTGGCCATTTTAGAAAATAGGTTCTGCTAGCCGTCATGATTCAGCAGAGCTAGTTTTGGACAGAGAGTTTGAAGAGGTTTTGGGGTATCATCCCGAGGCTTTAAGGTCTGATTTTTGGGAAGTAAGTACATCAATATGTTAGCTATAATGTTCATGCAGACCAATTTTGGAATAGGTCACTAAAAATAGGGGTTTTGGGCTATAAACTAATATGTGACAAAAGTGTCCCTTGAGGGTAGAAACTCAATAGAGATTTTCAAAGGGGTTTTGACCTATCAAAACTCAATAATTTGTGTTCATTTTTTGTGGGTAGATATATATACACGTTATCTACAACTTTCGTGTTTTGACCAAAGTTTGGATCTCAATTTAAACTAGGGTTTTCAAGTCAGTAGTGTTGACTGGTCTAAAAATGACACATTTTGGTAAAATTGCAATATCTCGAGTTCTACTTATGAAAATGAGTTGAAAACAACTCTGGATGAAAGATACAAAAAACGTATAAATCTGAACATAAAGAACATACTTAGATCAATTTTCTACATTGAGTTATGGCATTCCAATGTTCAGGGCAGAAACATCTATGTTCTAAAAAATCAAGTCTCTTAGGGTCCAAGTCTTCTACTTATGCCATGTCAAGTTTTTGTTCCATTTCTTTGCATGCTTGTGTTTTAGATTTTAATATCAAGGCTCCAGAACACTTAGAAGTCATCAAACTCAAAGATAACAACATACAACAACATCTCATACCACCCATAAACATAACAGCCCCAAATTTCCAACTACGACGTCTTTTCGATTTGATTTCGATTTTCAATTCTTAGAATGTTTAAATGGATGTGTTGGGGGATATTTTGAGAATATTAGGCATAAGGTTTAGAGGTTTTACTTACTTGTTTGAGGGCTCAAAGGATGGTGGCATGGAAGAACTTAGCTTTAGAAAAACACCTCTTCATTTCTTAGCTCCCTTCTTCCTTCTTTCTTTTCTTTCTTCTCTTAACTCATCCAAACCCTTCAAGAATATTTCAATTCTGGTTTTTCTTGTTGGAGGCAATACTGCCAAGATCATTGTTTTTGAAAACAATTTTTGGTAAAAAAACTAGACGGAAAAACGCCGAAACGGGCTCTAGATAAAACTTTTGACAACGAACGATCAAAATAAAATCCGTGCAACCAAAATTAATTTAGAAGAATACATTTTGTCGATCTAATCTTCAACTATGACTTGATTCTGAGTTGAAACACCAGTCAGATCTTCTACTGTATTCCTTTACGTGATTTGGGGCGTTACAAATCTCATTAAACCTTTCTGAAGTGACACCCTCAAGAATATGTAATCTCCGACCTCGAACTCCAACGGTCGTCTTCTTCGATCTGCATAACTTTTCTGGTGACTTTGCACCGTAATAAAAAGCTTCCGAATTGTCGCAATCTTCTCGGTAGTCTCGCTTACAAGGTCAGGTTCGAAGATGAAGGCCTCTCCTATATCTGCCCAGCACACTGGAGATCTGCATGGTCTCTCATACAAAGCTTCATATGGTGCCATCCTGATATCGCTTGGTAGCTATTATTGTATGCAAATTCGGCTGGCGGGAGGTGATCTTCCCATAAACCACTAAAATCTAATATGCATGCCCGCAACATATCCTCCAAAATTTGAATTGTGCATTCTGATTGGCCGCCAATTTGAGGATAAAAGGCAGTACTAAAATGTAAACTCATTCCCAATGCAGCTTGCAAACTTTTCCAAAATTGAGAAGTGAATCTAGGATCTCTATTTAACACAATCGATACTGGTGTTTGAGGCAAGACTGCCAAGATCTTTGTTTTTGCAAACGATTAACGAAAAAAAATTAACTAGACGGACAAACGCTAAAATGGGCTCCAGAAAAAAACTTTTGATGATGAACGATCAAAATAAAACTCGTGTATCCAAAGTTAATTAAGAATAATACCTTTTCACCGGTCGAATCTTCAACTACGATTTGAATCTTGAAACTCCTGTTAGATCTTCTACGGTATTCCCCTATGCGTTTCCCAAATATAGTGTGGGTTATAATCTCCCGAGAACTCGTACTGGCAGAACTAGAACAACTTTAGTCTTAGAAAACAAGTCATGAAACGGGTTTAGCCTACCCGTATATATAGGGCTATAGTCGGGACCCGGGGAGTAATTATGAGTAAGACTTTCAGTGGAACACAGACACGTATCAGCGGTTTCTGCAATTAAGTAAACCTCATAGCGGTATCTGCAATTATGGAAAACCAGTAGCGATTTCTGCAATTTTCATAAAACATTGAATTACAGTTCACACCACTAAAGAACTATAATTTCACTTTGACCCATAATCTCAAGACCATATAGCATTGAGCTCCTATTATTAAATTCTTACTATTTCTCTCCACGTTAAGATTTCTGATACTCACCAATTAAATTTAATTACTGATAATTTAATTTAATCGGCATCTTGATATTCCTTTAATCCTTTCACTTAAGTTATTTGACCACTGAATAATTAAATTCACTTGTAGGGTTTGGCCCGGTCAAAACTTATTATTGGAAGCAAAACTGCCAAGATATTTGTTTTTGCAAATGATTAACGAAAAACATTAAATGGATGGGTAATCGGCAAAACGGGCTCTAGATAAAACTTTTGATGACGAATGATTAAAATAAAACCCGTGCATCCGAAGTTAATTTAGAAGAATACTTTTTTTACTCGTCAAATCTTCAACTACGATTTGAATTCGAGTTGAAGTTTCTGTTAGATCTTCTACTGTATTTCTTTATGTGATTCTTAAGTGTATGGTGGGTTACAATCTATCAAGAATAGGTACCGACAGAACCTGAATAGTTTTAGTTTTGGAAGACAAGTTATGAAACTAGTTCAGCTTACCCGTATATTTATAGGGTTACAGCAGGTACCTAAGGAGTAATTATGAATAAGACTTCCAGTAGAACACAAACACGTATCAGCAATTTTCGCAATAAAGCAAATCTCATAGCGGTATCTTCCGTTATGCAAAATTAGCAGTGATTTCTACAATTTTTATAAAATACTGAATTACAGTTCACACCACTAAAGAATTGTAATTGCATTTTAACCCATAATCTCAAGAGTTTCTTGCATTGAGTTCTTTTTATTAAATGCTTACAATTTCTTCCCACGTTAAAATTTTTTATACCCGCCAATTAAATTTAATTATTAATAATTTAATTTAATCGGCATTTTTAAATTCTTTAAACCCTTCACTCTTAACTTATTTGACCGCCGGATAATAATATCTACCTATAGAGTTTGGCCCGGTCAAAACTTATAAACTTCTTTAAGGGGATATTATCAATCCCGGTCTTTCGGGAAGTGAATTTCGTCAATAATTAATATTCACCATATAAATAATACCGCTATCCAACTCATCAGGAATATAGACCCATATAATATCGCACCCTCTAATGAATCAAAATAACGAACATCAAATATGCCCAAATTAATAATTCTTTCAAGATTAAGAGTATAAACACTATTCATAATAACCTTAGAGTGTGAATTAATTTATATAGTCAATATAAAATTAATTACTCCAAATTTTTTGTTCAATACATACAAAGTGTACTGGAACAGAGAGTTGGTACAATAGACAACGCTATTATCTATTCCCCATAACCAAGACAAGTCTACTAAAATTATGTGCCACAGTTGTACGGATGGTATGTCCATTTTCATCTAAACTGTGAACATAAAACTTATATTCTGCAAGAACCTAAAATCTGATCTTCTGTGTACAAGCAGTACTCTACAAATCAAATTAAATACTGTACAGAATATTGGATATTTATGCATAACACTTCAAGAAAAGATACACATACATTCCTCATAAAAATTCTCATAAAATAAAAAATTAATTTTATGAAAATAAAATTAAATACTAAAAATATTATTTTCAGTATTATAACCCTAACATAATCTTGGCAGTTTGCCTCCAATATAAGGGGTGTGCCCCTTGAGGATACCCAATTTTGTGGAAGGTAGAGGACCTACCCAATGATGGGTTCAACCTAAACCCCACATGCGCACATGCATGTGCTGCCGTGGCTACCTGCCCCTCCGACCGGTCGGTTGCCTCCAATATAAGGGGTGTGCCCCTTGGGGGTTGGGAGTTTGGGTCGGCCCTTATCTTTTTACAAAAGATTTATTTATTTAAATTTTTAAATTTAAATTTTAAATAGTTACTGTTATTTTCCGTTGGAGGTCTGAACCGAACCGTTGGAGGGTTCGAGACCGTTGGACCGGTTCGCACCTATTGGGCAGTCTAACTGCCAAGCCGAATCAGTGTTGTGTCGGTTCGGTTTAATTCGAGTAGGCACATTCATCGCCTAGAAAAAGGCTTTTCCATATCCACTTTTGGTATTTGATTTCCTCCCTTTTACTTCCTCCGTAACCGAGATTCTGATTCCTCCATTGCCGCGCATTTTCTCCCAAAAAGTTCAAACACAGCAAGGTTCGCTATGTGTACAGATTGTCGTGCATGCACTGAAGCGTGGGCACAATCTGTCTTAAGGAGATAACGTCGAATGTTAGACTCGATTGCAACTTCTGTTCTGTAAGAGTTTCAATTTAATTCGGTTCTATTTCGGGTTTTTGATTAAGTTAGCTCTGTTTATTTCATAACACAGTTTCGTTTTAAGTTCTTTTCCGTTCTTACATTCTATTTTATAAAATATTTTTCTGAAACTACCTATCTATTCTTTTCTTTCTATTTTTGCATACCAAAACAAGTTTTAATACAGTGTTTTAATTCTGTTCATTTATATTCTGGTTATTTACTATTCTATTCAGTATCTGTTTAAAAAACAAAAACTATGTTTTGTTTTAATTATCAGTTTCGATTATTATAACATGATGTTTTATTCTATACACCGAAAAATAGATTTGAAAATATAAATTCTGTTTTTGTTTTTCCCGAAATTAATTAAAACTTCGAATGCTGTAATTTTATTACTACATTCTGTTGCTGTATTATTTTCTGCATACAATTGTGTTTCGGTTTTGTAAAATCAACAAATTGTTGTAAACTTCTAGTAATATATTGACCAACAAATATTACTCATATAGATTTTTATTAAAATAAAAATAATTAATTTTAATAATGAATAAAGTAATTACCAAAAACTATCACGCACTACTAAATGATTTTTAATATATATTCCTAACATCTACATGAGTGGCAACTACTAGCTATTCTAAGTACACGCCAGGCTAGTTATTGGCAACGGTGGGACACAAATTAGGGTTTTTAAAAAGTTCTTTGATGATTTTTATTGGCAACGGTGTTTTAGGGTTTTTAAAAACTTCTTTGCTTTCATGAATTCAAGGAAGAGCCCGGGACATGACCGCTTAAGAAGTGTTTATAGTTATATTATATTTTTTATCAAAAAATAATAAAACAGAAGTAATCTCAAATGATTTTATATGTCAAGAAATATAAAATTGTAATAATTCAACTTTTTTATCTTCCATATTTAAAAATAAGAAAAAAATTAATTGTTTTTTTAAAAGGTTAGCCTTCACTCCAGTGTTCTTATGGACTAGAGAAATCAGTTCAAGCTTTTTTGCACTTAAAATAAATACACATTTTGATGATTTAAATCGTTTATCTTATTGTTCTTAATTTATATAATTTTACCGTAAAAAATTAAATTAATTAGATATCGTTAACTACCAAAAACAAATCACATTTGTGTTAATAAAATGAATAATAAAATAGACATTACAGTTTATATTTATTAATGCAAATGTGATTTGTTTTAGTAGTTAACGATATCTGATTAATTTAATTTTTTATAATAATAATATATAAATTAAAATTAATAAAATAAACGGTTTAAATTATTAAAATATATTTATTTTAAATGCAAAAAAGCTTAAACTGAATCTCTCATGTCCATAATTATACTGAAGAGAAAACTTCTGAAACGAAATCTAAGCAAAGTCAAAGTCATCAAACTTAAATAGAAAATGAATTCGGAAGTAGACATCTTCTGTAAAATTCTGTCTTTTTTCATGATATTTTGTGTCAAGACGCGGAATAATTTTTTGATGGTCCAAGAGCCATGTCACTTGGTGTCAATAATTTATTACAGCCCCACAATGTTGTATAACTTAGTATGTGCTTAATTTTAAGTCCTGTTTGGAATAAATAAAAAAGTTAGATTTTTTTTTTAAAAACACAATTTTTAAGCTCATTTGTTTGGGATCTCATCTTTGCAAGGCTTTTAAGGTAACTCAAAAATAGCCAAATCTTTTTTCTTCTAACATTTATTTTTTCAAATTATCCCAAATACACACTTTTTTTTATTATTCTTTTTGTCAAAAAAATTAAATCTCTTAAAAGTTAAGTTTAAAAACTATCCCAAACAGACTCTTATTTCTTTATTCAAAAATCATAGAATATTATAAATAATTTGGTAAAATAATTCATTATAAAGATATAAAAAAGAGATATTAACGTATAATAAAAACATAATAAATACAAAAATATAAGAATGACAAATTAAAGAGGATGAAAATGTATATAAAAATGGAAAAATCATTCCATGCCCTACGGGACATTGTCTTAAATAAATTTAGGCCACACATCTGTGTGAGGTCCATATTAAAAATGATAAAACGTACACAAATATGTAATCTAAATTTATTTAGAGTAATGTTTCATGCTGCATGGAATAACTACTCATAAAAATGAGATGTGCACATGAGATGTGCACATTAATGAGGGACATAAAAGATGGAAAGAATGGTGGAAGAATGGATCTAGAAGCATTGGTTCAAAGTTCTTTAGTTTAAAGTTTCTTCTTTTTTTCAAAAATTTTATTTTAAGTATGATTATAAAGTTGATGTGGGATGAATTTCTATTTATGGTTTCTCTTTAAATTAAATAAAATTAATCTCAAAGTTAGTGGACTAATAAAACGATATTAACGGTAATAGTAATGGGAGTTATAGAATAAATAAAATAAAATAATTAACCCACTTAGTGGATAATTAATGACCAATTTAACATTGAATAAAAAGTGTGTTTAATTATGACGTTCTCTTGTACACTAGGCATTATCTTACAAGAAAACTTAGCACTCTTTTATTATAGATGCTTCAACTTTAGTACACTAGGTATTATCTTACAAGAAAACTTAGCACTCTTTTATTATAGATGCTTCAACTTTATATATATATATATATAATATGATTTGTTATAATAGGAGAACATAGTGGTACGGCTCAAAAGACTTATCACTATATCCTTGACTTTCGATTTAAAATATTTTGGTTTAAAATTAAAAATAGTTAAATTTTTTGTTTAAAAACCTTCGGCGTTTTGTCATTTTGCTTATTCTTTTAGTCTTTTTTTAGTTTATTGGCTTTTAATTTCTTTGTAGTTTTTCTTATTACAAAAAATGCTTTTATATATTTATTAAAATATCAAAACTTTTATTGTATATGTTTTTTTTTAAATTATATTTTTAAAATTTACTTATCGGGATCTGTCAACAAAAATTTATATTGAATATAAAATTATGTAACACAAAAATAAAAATTTCATAATAACTCCTTTTGGGCTTAAATTTTTTTAATTTATTGTTTTTGAATTTAAATCTTCTTAGTTTGAGCTACCTCGAAATTTATCAAATAATTATTTTTGATAACTCGACTTGATGGATCCAGGTGAGCACTGACCCGACCGAACGATCGACCTTCCTAGCAAGCTCCTTTCTCTTGCTTCACAGGTCATAAACGGAAGAAACAAGAAGTTGACACCGATTGAGTGCCTACCAATTCTCCTCCTATGCTTATGTTAGTTTCTTATTATGATATGAGTGAGATAAATGAGTGTTTGGTTTTATGGTGGCTTACCCTCGAACGGAAGTCATTAGAGTCATTATATAGAGCTCTTTTATAGCGATCAGATTAGATCTCGCGTATCTTGCCCTGGGTATTGATTTTCTCCAGAAATCATGCCTTGACCAGCGATCACGGCGTCAGGTCAAGAATCACGGAAGGAATTAGAGCAATCAGTTGAGGAATTGCCTATTGAGCAGGTTGTGCCAGGTTGCCGTTCGGCTTTAGTTGATCGAGACTTATCATTCGTCCTCCATTCTCGAGTGGTTGCGAGGCACGTGCCCTTTGGAATGCCATTTTGTCCAACCATTGCGAGCTTTTATTTTTTGGCGATGTCGCAGTAAACAATGCTCCAAAACTTTAAATGCCAAGTTTTTCAAGCGCCTTGTATTGGCTAGGTAAGCTACACTTGGCATCATCTTGATGGCCAGTCTTCGCACGCTCAACAGCCTTTATCTTTGCATTTACATTTGTATGATCTTGACGCATCAAACCGAGAAACTTTCCTTCGATTACACTGAATGCGCATTTTGCTGGATTCAGCCTCATGTCGTACTTCTCGAGTATTTAGAATGTTTCCTCGAGATCGGCCGGATGCTTCTTGGCCTTCTTGGTTTTTGTCAACATATCATCCACATAAACCTCCATGTTTCTTCCATGTTGTTCTTTAAACATTCGATTTACCAATCATTGATAGGCCACTCCTGCATTCTTGAGACTAAATGGCATGACATTATAATAGTAGAGCCCTCGATCGGTTATGAAAGAGGCCTTTTCCCGATCCGTGGGGTGCATCGTGGTCTGTTTGTATCTAGAGAAAGCATCCATGAAGCTGAGGCGTTCGTGCCCAGCTGTAGAGTCCACCAATTGGTCGATCCGTTGTAAGGGATAACTATCTTTGGGATAGGCCTTGTTCAAATATGTGAAATCCACACACATCATCCATTTCCCATTGGGTTTCTTCACCAGAACAACATTTGCTAGCCATTTTGGGTAGTGTACCTCTGTGATGAAACTCGCATTTAGTAACTTGCTAACTTCCTTAAAGATCGCCTCATTCCTCTCCTTTGCAAAAGCCCTTAGTTTTTGTCTAATTGGTCAATAACTTGTGTTTACGTTAAGCTAGTGCATCATCACTTCTGATTGTATACTGAGCATATCTTTATACATCCAAGCGAACACCTTCCGATGTCACCTAAAGAAATGAACTAGCTACTGCTGCTCGTGCTCTGGTAGGAGGACGTTGATGAGTTTTTCTTGATTTGGTCGATCTGTGTCGGGTGGGAGACCAAGTAATTCCTCAACTGGTTCGGGCCTTTCCCTCCTGTTCTCTTATCGGGATGCTAGTGTTTCAATTGTTAGTGATTCCTTGCCGCTTGGGTCCCTTAGGGAGATAGCATAACATTCTCTGGTAGTGAGCTGATCCGCCCTGAGATGTCTGATCCCGTGTAAGGTTGAGAACTTCATGGTCAGGTTGTATGTGGACGTAACAGCTCTAAAAAGGTTGAGTGTCGTTCTCCCCAATTTGACGTTGTACGCAAAAGGGCAATCGACAACTAGGAACGCAATCTACCAAGTAGATTGGTTTGGACTAATCTCCATAGTCGGGTTGTTCGATAGCTCCCAAAGGGTGGATCCTTTCTTTTGCGAATTCAACTAGGGGAGAAGTAACAAGTGTGAGCCGTCTTATACATTTGTTGAGCTTATTAAAAGCTTTTACGAATAAGATATCAGTTGGGGAATTGTCGATTGAGCGGGCCGTGCCTGATTACTGTTTGGCCTTAGTTGATCAAGACCTATCAATTTTATTTATTTAACATAAAATAATTTAAAATAAAAAATTTAACTTATAAACCAAGTTATCAAAAAATGCCTATATGAACATGCCGCTTAAATAAACGAATAATTTTTCCAAAAAAGTGAGAGAGGTACCGAAGCAGTAGTCTTCGCTAAAAACATATATTTAAAAAATATTAAATTGTCCGTTTGCCGTTGACACACCGAAACGAAAGGTCACATAGCATCAAGTCTTCTCTCTGTCTTCTTTTCTTCAAGTCTTCATCTTCCAATTTTTGTTACCATTTGGGCTTTCGAGTTTCCACCCCCTCGCATCGACCCAAGCGAGGCGGCCTCGAATTTTTCCTCCATCTCCATCTCCATCTCCATCTCCTTTACCCTATTCTTCTTCAAACCCAGAAATAAAAATCCCAAAATGAATTTGATTGAGATACAGATTAGCTCTTGTTGTTGTGTTTCTTTTGAATAATACATACACACACACATACATATATTTATATATATGTATATGCATATTTAGTTATATATACATTTGGATACTACAATAATGATGGATCTCAGAAGAGGAAAGTTGTTGGTTCTGGGTGCTGTGTTTGTGATGGGATCGTTGATGTGTGGTTCACCGAATTTGGCGTCGGCTAGTATCGTGTTGAAGGTGCAGCGCAAATTTGCGGCGCGTGATAGGACATTAGCTGCGTTGAAGGCCCATGATGACCGCCGTCATGGAAGAAGGCTAGCGGCCGTCGATCTCCCTTTGGGTGGCAATGGCAGCCCGACTGGTACCGCGTTAGTTCTCTCTCTCTCTCTCTCTCTCTCTATATATATATATATATATATATAGGATATAGGATATAGGATATAGGATA
>JAULJZ010172239.1:0-24094 GCA_032270985.1 Heliamphora pulchella
ATGTAGATTTCTTCATCTAAATCTCCATTTAGAAAAGCTATTTTTACATCCATCTGATGTATCGCTAGATTTCGTAACGCCGCAATAGCGGTTATCATACTAATTAAGGTTATCCTGGATACAAGAGAATAAGTATCAAAGTAATCTAAGCCTTCCTTTTGTCGGTATCATTTGATAACAAGCCCAGTTTTGTACTTATCTATTGATCCATATGCTTTCATCTTCCTCTTAAAGATTCATTTGTAGCCAAAAGGCTTACTATCTTGTGGCAAATTCACTAGTTCCCACGTATGGTTATGTAGTATGGAATCAATCTCGCTTTTAATCGCTTCTTTCCAAAACGGGGCCTCAGGTTAACTCACAGCTTCCTTGTACATACGAGGCTCATTTTCTAACAAGTTATAAAACCCGGACCAAAAAAGGTTGATTTCTTAGCTCGTTTGCTACGTCTTAGCTCTATATCAACTTCCTCTTCTTGATCTCTACTGCTATCATTAGCAGGATGCAAAGTCTATTTTACTGAGCTGGACTCTTTAATAAATTTATACGGAAATATGTATTTAAAGAACGACACATTTCTAGATTCCATGACTGTATTCTTGTGAATATCTAGTATTGCAGATTCATACACAAGAGATCGATAAGCACTGCTATTTTGAGTATAACCGATGAAAACACAATCAACGATTTTTGGACCTATCTTCTCCTTCTTAGGAGGAGGTATCACTACCTTCACAAGACACCCCCATGTTCTTAAGTAATTATAGGTAGGCCTCCTACCCTTAAATGACTCATAAGGGGTTTTCTCATTCTTTTTGCGAGGTACTAAATTCAGGATGTGATTAGCAGTGAGAACCGCTTCACCCCACATGTTCTGAGGCAACCCAGAACTCACCAACATAGCATTTATCATATCCTTCAAGGTACGATTTTTGCGTTCAGCAGTTCCATTCTGCTAAGATGAGTAAGGTGCAGTGGTTTGGTAGATAATTTCGTGCTTAGCACAGTATCCACCAATTGGTGATTCATATTCACCACCTCTGTCACTTCTCAATACCTTATTCTTTTTACTAAGTTGATTTTCAATTTCATTCTTTTACAGAATGAATTTGTCCAAAGTTTCATCCTTACTCTTTAACATGTATATATAGCAGTACTTTGTACTATCATCAATAAACGTGATGAAGTACTTATTAACACTGGGAGTTTGAACATATTTTAGATCACATACAGCAGTGTGAATTAAGCCAAGTGGTTCGGTGCTTCTTTCAACCGAGTGAAATGAAGACTTAGTTAACTTAGCCTCCACACAAGTTTCACACTTGCGAGTTTTATCAATATCAAAACTAGGTATGTACTCTAAGTTAATTAATTTACGCATAGAATCATAATTAGTATGACCTAGTCTACCATGCCAAAAAAGAAAAGGCTCAAGCACATAAGCAATATCGCATTTTATTTTATTAGTAGTGGAAATGACAGTCATTACATTCATTTTGAATATACCATTCACATATCCTTTCCCCACATACATCCTTGCTGTAGACAAAGTAACTCTGTCAGCCTCAAAAACCATCCGAAACCCATGCTTGCTCAACAGAGACCCAGATATCAGATTCTTCCGAATGTCTAGCACATAGAGCACACTATTCAGTGTTAACTCTTTTTCGGATGTCATCTTGAGGATCACCTGGCCTTTTCCCAACACGTCTGAGGTAGCTGAATTTCTCATATACAGCTTCTGACCATGGCCCTCCATCTCAAAGATGTTAAACATATGTCTGTCACAGCAGACGTGGCGAGTGACCCCTATGTCTATCCACCATTCTTGTGGATTTGAACCTACCATGTTCACCTCAGAGACCATGGCCGACAGGTCGATATTTGAGACGTCCTCAGTTGCCTCTGCCATATGAGCTTGAGCTTAGGAATTATTCAGCTTCTTGCACTCTGAAGCACGATGCCCAAACTTGTCACAATTAAAGCATTTTTTTTGAAATTTCTCCTTCTGCTTTTTGGCAACGTGACCTCTTGGTCGTAGTTTGACATTTTTGCATTTTTCTTGTCAAACCTTGTGTTGGCACACCTGTCATGAATGCTCTTCTTTACGCCTGAAGAGTTGCCAACTTCCATCACATTGGCCATGCTGGAGTTAGACTTAACACTCTTGCTCCTTGCTCGATTTTCTTTCTCAACATTAAGCTTGAAGAATTGACCCTCTAGAATCATCTCATTATTCTTGAACATTTGATAGCTCTTGAATTCCTTCCATGTTTCAGGAAGCTTGTGGATGACTGCAGCCACTAAGAATGCTTCACTCAGTAACATCCCTTCTGCTTTGATCTCATTAATCAAAATCTGAAGCTCTTGGATTTGAACCGTCACAGGTTTTAAGTCTTTCATCACATAACCAAGGAACCGACCCACTATGAATTTTTTAGACCCGACACCTTTAATTTTGTACTTTCGATCTAAGGACTCCCATAGTTCCTTGGCAATTTTTGCCTCATTGAACACAGAGTACAATGAGTCGTCTAGAGCATTTAGAATATAATTCTTGTACAGATAATCGGCATTCTTCAAATTATCAACTGCCATTAATTTTTGAGTGTCGGCATTCTCATCAGCAACTAGAGCTTCCTCAGTCAAGCATCTGGCCAGATTTAGAGTGGTGAGGTAAAACTCCATTTTCTGTTGCCATCTCTTAAAGTCGGCTCCTCCTCCAAACTTTCCTAGCTTGTCCACGTGAGACAATGGAACAGTAGGAACACCAGGCATAGGAGCAACATGTTTTTCAGTAGACATGTTTCCTGAAATAAGATCAATTCTCATATTCGATCTTTACAGTATCGACAATAAGAATAGATTAACAATCTAAACTTAACTCCCCAAACATAGTCTATCATGTGGCGAGGTCTCAGGGGGTTGTACCCCCTAGCGGGGTTCCTAGGGGCACCGCCCCTTGGCGGGAGTCTGAGGGCAGCGCCCCTTAGCCAATCGGATCTCTTTTAAGCATCAAGTCGCGCACGACTTACTTATGAAAAAATTGATAAATACACATAGGAAGGAAAGGGTTGACATCAACAGAAAAAGTGTCAACATAAACAGTGAATGTGTCAACACAAACATCCCAGGTGTTGACACAAACAGAGAAAGATGTCAACACAACCAGCGAAGGTGTCGACACAAGCAGCCTAGGTGTCGACACAAAAGAACCAAGAGATTCAAACAGATGAAGGTGTTGACACAAACAGAGAAAGGTGTCGACACAAAAGAACTGAGAGATTCAAACAGAAAAAGATGTCGACACAAATAGAGAAAGGTGTCGAAACAAAAGAACCGAGAGTTAAACTCAACACCAAGAGAAGGAAAAAGGGTCGACACCAACAGAAGAAGTGTCGACACAAGCAGCCAAAAGTGTCGACACAAATAAAAAGGTGTCGACACAAATGACTAAAATTCTCAAATATCAGATCATGCAACTAGGTGATGGCAGAGAGCAAACCAGAATATGTTTACCAAAATTGTAATTCGAATTATTCTCAACATTTTATTCTGAACAAGATAATTGTTCTCATACTGCAACAAAGATATTGAATCCATAAAACCTGAGCATACTCACATAATATGTTAATAGTATAAACATGTATTTATACATTTTCTGCATGTATTTTTTGGTCATACATGTATAAGACCCGAACCGAGCATGATTAAGAAAAATTGAATCATTCTTAAGATTTTTGGATAAATACAACACAAGATATGCTCGGTGGTCCAGAAAATACATATTTATTAACTTTCAACGATTATAATAAATTGCATTTACAGAAAATAAAAATACAAAAAATAATATGAAAAGAATACGGAAACCGAGTTCTGTAAACGTAGTTTCTTTAAGAATGATTCATTGCCTACCAAGAGTGTTGTAGGCATATCCACTGGCGTCACTCTTCCAGGATAAAATGGTTGACCCGAACGTTGGAACACCTCCAAAGATCGGCTACTCGAACGTACCTTGTCTGTCTTTCTCTCTCTCACAACTTGCAATTGTAATCTGGTCTCTCTCTCTCTCTCTCTGTATTCTATTTTTCACTCTCACCTCTGTACATATGTAGAATACTAGAGGAGTTCTTATTTAGAACTTCTCTCAAGGAGAGTTACAAAAGAAATGAATAGGGAAATCAATTGCCAATTGAATGGTATTGATTCTGAAATTCAATTGCCAATTGAATGGCCAAATAAATTACCAATTGAATTCAGAAATCAATTCTACAATAATGACCAATTGAATTCACACTATTTCCAACATCCTCCCCCACCCCACCACCAAAAGAATGTGTACTTCTAACCCAAATTCTTGACGTCTCATGAGGTGGTTCAATATAATTGCATTTAAAACTTCTCCTTAAACTAATTAGAAAGAGGAATATGTGGAGACTCATGATTGCCTTTTTTTTCTTTCTCACTTCACTAAGTTTACTTTTTTTGGGGAGAAAAAACAATGGCAACAACTCTTCAAGTAACCATAATGCTGAAAATGAATAGGCAACAAGCATTACAAGACAAATTGGCTTTTCTTAGTCCATGACACAGCCAAATCTCTCTTCACTTTGCAAACAGCTTGAGGAATGAAAAACAGAACAAACATGATCTATTGATGAATTTTCATAATGTACTTTATAACTAATAAACATGATCCATTTATGTACAGCAACTTCCAAATTTCGACTATTTCCTGTCTCTTTCTATTTCACCAAGTCAAGGTTATAAATGCATATTCGAGCATAGAATGAGTCAATCGACTTTAATTAAGGGTACATATCCTCAAGAAACTCATCGAAGTTTTTGTTGTCCTCATCACTCTTATGAACACTTGCTGAAGTTGAAGCCCGCCTTCCTACAAAGAAGAGTTCTTTAAATAACAAGAAGCTTATCTTCAATAATGACCAAAGAAGAGGATTAACACACGTAGAATTCATTATAACAAAGGTTATAAAAGCCCTAAAATATGCATATGCAAAGATATATATGTATATGTGTTGTCACTTGAATTTGATGTACAAGCCAAAGCATAAACTGTCTCACTTCATAGAATATTTAAACCAAATCAAAGCAAACTGAAGTCTTGCATCCCAAGCAATTGAAGCTGGCTACATAATCTTATTTTTCCATTTTGTTCTGTTAAGGATTATATATTCAATGTTTCTCATATACCTTCTTACTATATCAATTTAGATATTCTTCTTTCAACTTAGCTCACTAGAATTTTCATTAACAATAATTTTTCGCATTTTTTTACTAGTGCATCTACTGGTATACATTGTATGTATTCAAATCACCTTAGTTTATTTTCTCTCAACTTATCTTCAATTATTGTAACCTTTCATTGCTTTTATGATTGATTCTCAATTTTATTTTATTTTTAATTTTACCGCACATCCACTTGATAGAAGATATCTTCTACAATATTATTACCACAATAACAAAGGGGTTATATTGGTTATTCAGTATATTAACAAGAAGGGCTAAATGACTTTGAGTCCACCTATTCCAGAGGTAGATAACACATGGACAAACTCGAGGGTTAACTATATATCAAAATAGACGCGGTCCAAGATCCATTACTAATGAGGCCTACTAGCATGCCAACTGTAGAATTCTGACATTTCATCCACAATATTTTAACATTTCATTCCCTAGGATCTTGACATTTAAGTTGCTAGATTGTCTCATTCACGTCATTCTATGAGAGCCATCACACCATGACTATTATGTATGCCCTCTAAATAGAACTTACTAAATCATTCTTTTTTGTGCGATTGTTTAAATTTTGGTTAAACTTTCCGCCAGCTTGAGTGTAATAATAATTATAACAGAAGAAGAATTTGTTAAGCCCCCTTTTAACAAAATCAAGTCCAACTTCAACCGCCGCAAGGAAAATAATAAAAGAGGCAACAATCAAGACGACAATAAGCAGTATAATTAACACTACCCACCATAATAGGTTCGGGCGAGAAGTCTTCATTACTTTACTTTCATTTGTAGACCATGGGCCCTAACCATTTGTAAAATTAAAGAAAACAAGAACAACAATTCTGATCGAAACCAGATCCACCATCGAACATCAGGTCAGCCCACGTGCCTTTGTTTCGGTGAAATCACCTAGCCAAGCAAGCAAAGCCACACCCTTCTGCCTTGAAGATGTGGCAAGGCTCCTCCTCTCCACAAGAATTTAAAAGAATTGATATTGGAAGTTCACACAAAATGATACCTCAGTTGGAAGGAGAAATAATAAATAGCTACCCTAAAAAGGGGGAAAGGAAAAAACAAGCCGCATTGAATCAACTTGTAACCTTATAGTGGATTGGCTTAAAAACGAAGGAAAGGTGGAGAAGATAAAGGTAAACTAAAGTATAAAGTCGGGGAGTGGTCTAGGCTACTTTGTGGTCTTTGAGCAGCAAGGAAGCTCATTTGTTGAAGAATGTCCTTTCGACTGGTGCTATGCTATTTGTCCTATTGCCACCCTAATAGTATGTGAAATTAGGCCTATCCGTAGTCCTTGAAGTCCCTAAAGTTGAATCGTCTGTTCTCATGCATGAAGTCACCAAATCGTGCCATCATCAAACCATTATATTTCACTTTCTCTACCCTCAACCCATTCTATATCACTCTATCTATTGCATATTTATCTTTAAAATTCTCTGCAACCTGAATACTCATTCGTCTCAATATCCGCACCCAAGCAGGTACTTATTTAAGGCACCTATGAATTGGCCATCAAATATCACATACCCCAAAGCATCATTTTATCTAATAGGCATCACCAGAAATTAAATTCAACGAGTTTCATCCAGAATTCAAGCCCCATTCATAGATAAAAGCTATTCTCCTCTGGTGTTAATTTAAGATGCTCTAAGAGATAGAGACTGGACAAAGACTAATCAATGGTGCATTTGAATTAAGAGGTTACTTTTAGGCTAACCTGTGTTACAACACACCTCAACGAAAGTTTCTATGCTAGTGAAGCAATGGTGTATTTGAACTAAGAGGTTACCTTTCGGCCAACCTGTGTTACAACACACCTCAGCCGAAGTTTTTACGACATTTCACTAGTGACATGCTGATGCGGGCAACATTTAGCATCAGAGCCAAAAGTTCGATACAGCTGCAGTTCACTTCCACCTTCTCTGCCACCAACAGTCGATACCTCCACTCGCACCTCAGTCGCCGCCTTCACTCGTCGCCACTACCACGGTGACCCCCACCACCAGTTGCTAGTATAGACGACCTTCAAGGTCGGGACCACCAGTTGTGCCGTTGTCATCGTCATCATCCATTGCCTCTTTCGCAGTCATCCTCGCCTCCGGACCATCAACGTCACTGTAACTCCCTTGCATCTCCATCAAGGTGTTGATGTCCTTCTTTAACCTTCAGCATCCACCCTTTCAGCAAAACCTAAGCACCACCATCGTTGACCAACGCACCATGGCTGCCATAGCGTAGTCGTTGCCAACGAGCCATTGTCTCCTCACACCGTCGCTGCCTCTGCCTCAATCGCGCCCTTTTGTGCCACCACCATCGCCCCCTTGGTCGCTGCCACCTTCATCGACTTTCAACGCCGCTGCCTTCAACGACCTTCTCCGCCATTGCCGCCACCAAAAAACTTTGAAACCAGCCTTTCCCTTCTTGTGCCACCAAAAACCCGAACAAGCCCAGCCTAAACCCTGAATCCAACACCACATATCATAAGTAGGGGTGCAAGCAAATCGAGTCGAGCCTAATCGAGTTAAACTTTCACGAGTTTGAATTTTTTTGGTATTGTTTAAGCTCGGTTCGAACTTGAATAAGGTTCAATAATTTGTTTAACCTTAGCTCATTTAAATATTGACATGTTCAAGCTCGACTTGAGCTCAGCTCGAATGACCTAAATGAGCTAGCTCGTGCCAGGGTTGTATACTAAAAACTATTAATTTTTTTTTAGTTTTAATATTTAATTTTATTTTAATAAAATTAATTTCTTATTTTTTGAGAATCTTAATGAGCTATATATGTAATATCATTTCTTTAATATTATACATAGTTGTCTTTTATTTTATATAGTATTTAATCTGGTGTGTAGAGTACGACTTGCACACAGAAGACCAGATTATAGGTTCTTGCAGAATATAAGTTTTTGTTCAGTGTTTAGATGGAAATGGACAAACCATCGGTACGACTGTAGCACAGAGTTTTAGTTGGTATGTCTTGGTTACGGAAAATTGATAATAGCGTCGTCTATTGTTCTGACTCGCTGTGCTAATACACTTTGTGTATATTGAACATGACCACATTAGGGTAATTAATTTTATACAGACTATATAAATTAATTTGCATCCTAAGGTTATTATGAGTGCTTATGCTCTTAATCCTAAAATAATTATTATTTGTCTATATTTAATATTCGTTGTTTTGATTCATTAGAGGGTGCAATTTTTTATGGGTCTATAGTCCCGATGAGTTGAATAGCCGTATTAATTATATGGTGAATATTAATTTTTAATAGAATCTACGTCCCGATTGTTCGGGATTGACGATACTCCCTTAAGGAAGCTTATAAATTTTGACTGGGCTAAACCCTGCAGGTGGATTTAATTCTCCGACTGTCAAATAAGTTAAACGGAATGACTTAAAGAATTTTAAAGATGCCGATTAAATTAAATTGTCAGTAATTAAATTTAATTAGCGAATATCGAAAATCTTAATGTGGGGAGATGAGTTAAGCATTCAATAACTGAAGCTCAATATAGATTGGTCTTGAGATTATGGTTAAGAGTACAGTTACAGTTCTTTAGTAGTATGAACTGTAATTTAGTATTTTATGAAAATTGTAAAAACCATTGTAAGGTTTTCATAATTATAGAAATCGCTGAGAGATTTGCATATTTGCAGAAACTGCTAGAAGGGTATCTGGGTCACACTAGATGTCTATATCATAATTACTTTACAGGTCCCTGCTGTAGCCCTATAAATATGCGAGTAGGCTGAACCAAAATCAGAAGTTGTCTTTTAAGACTAAGGTTGTCCAAGTTCTGCCAGTTTCAGTTCACGGAGGATCGTAGCCCACACTACGTTTGGACATTGCATCGAAAGTATAGTAGAAGGTCTGATCGGAAGTTCAACTCGAAGAATTAAAGTTCGTAGTTCAAGAATCGACCAAAAGCTATTCATCTGAATTAATTGTGATGGCACGAATTTTTATTTTGATCGTTCGATATCAAAATATTTTTATTTAGAGCCTATTTCGGCGATTGCCTGTCTAGTTTTATTTTCTCATAAAATTATTTACAAATCAATGATCTTGACAGTTTGCCTTCAACAGCTCGAACTTGAGCTCGAGCTCGAGTTTATATTCGAGCATTTTTCCAAGTAAAATTTAGTTCCTTTTCATGAAATTAAGGAATTAAATTTAGTTTTTATTTCTAAGCCACTTCATTAAAGAATAAAAAAAGTAAGGTGCATAAATTTGAATTGTTTGAAATGAGGTGTAGGCGAGATAAAATTCTAATTTTATAAGTGCATTTATATTCCTTCATAAATTAGTTTAACGAGTCGAACTGAGTTATTAAATGAACTATTTACGAGCTAATACGAGCCAAGCTTATGCGAGACGAGCTCGTTTAATAAACTAGTTTAATTTTGTGTTCATGAACAGTGCATTTATTAAAAGAATTGAACTCAAACGAGCTTAAATCGAGCCTAGCCCGAGCTGTTCATGAATTGTTTTGTTCATTTGCACCCCTAATTACAAGCCCTTGACCCGACCCAATTTGGTTAATGGATCCATAACCTGGTGTAAACAAAAAATTTCGTGTTCAAAAATCATGACAGAAAATTGTAGGAACAAATTAAATTTTTATTGAATTTGAAATAGATTACAATCTCTGGTGAAATTTCTAAATCAAAGAATTAAAATCATCTGATTCATCTCTTCAAATGTTGACTCGAGGGCTTGATAGTGTGTTTCCAAATCAAAAGGCGAAATATCCTATGAGTTTGGTGGAATGAATGATGAAACTTGGTTGAAAAAGATTTTCAAGGCTTTAAAGATTTATCTGCAGAGCTATTTCGGTTGCTTTATAACTCCAAGTATAAGATGTAAACCTTTCTATTTGGTAGAGGTCATTCCTATTTATAGGAGTATGGAGAACAGAGTTATGAGAATACTTAAACTCTTGATAATTATCCCAATTATATTTATTTTAAAAAGATAATTATTTAAACTGATAATTATCTCTTTTATATATTTTTAAAGAGATAACTATTGAATGACATAATTATTTTTAATTTTAAAGAGATAATTATTTAGACAAATAATTATCTTTTCTTTTAAAGAGATAATTATTTAGTAGCATAATTAATTTTTTTTTATTTTTTAAAATATATAATTATGTACTTTTAATTTAATTTAGAAAAAATATTTATTTTTCTCTTGTGTAATTCCCATGTGCCAAGTGGCTTAATTTAATTAGCCAAATGCTTGTCATATGAAAAAATACACCATTTTACACGTGGCTCCATGTGATTGGACCAATCGCGAAGTTTAATCTGAGACCTCTACAACACATGACAATATTTGATTTGCCAATAAATGCGTTATATTTTTGGGTCATGGAACATGTGTTAATTTATGATAGGCTAAAATTTACATTTCTACAAATCCCCCTCGAGATATTTTCTTATATTTATGTGAGGAAGTCTCGAATTCTTTTTTTTTTCTTTTTTTTTTTGAAAAAAGAAAAAAAATATCCCACTCCTGTTAAACTTCTTTGTAATCTCCACACGTATGAATTATTTGCCCAATCCAGTGTGGATTGTAGAATTAAAGTAGGATTGCATCACTTCTATTAATAATATTTGAAAAAGATTTATCCCTTCACCATTATTCGAAGTCTCCCAGTAACGAAACCAAACCTCTAACATTCAAAATAAAGAAACTTGGAGTCTCGAAAATCTTTTATTTGTTTTTTTTTTCTTCTTCTTTTTTTTTTCAAAATAAATAAAAGAAGAACAAAAAATTTACAAACTTTTGATTTGAAGCAATTAACCTTCTTGAAGACTCCTGACAAGAGGTGCGGTGGAATTAGTTTTTATACTTTCAGTGGAAATCCCACCGAAGAAGCCTCTTTAATTCCTTTGCCTACTAGGAATCCTTGTTCAACTAGGAAAATTGATTTAGAATCACAGCTGCACTTTACCTCTTTATCTTATAAATTGATGGCACCAACACACTTTATTCACTCAGTCCAGACGTCCATTCCGCAAGGAAAAAGTTGAAATAGCAAGGTTTTCCACGGCAATAGTAGCTCTCTCTTCTTTTCGTTGAATTGCAGAATTGGTGAGCTTCTTCTTAGCACCATTTAAAGCTTTCTTTAAATAGAATTGCTTTCCACATCTCACATTAAATGTGCAGCGAAGGAACTTTATTATTAAATTTTCTCTTTTTTTTTTATGTTCAGTTTTCACACGATTTTATGATTCAAATTGTTTATATTATAGATTTCACCGAGTATATTATTCTTGCAAAAAATTAGATTTATTAACAATTATTAGCTATATGATTTGATCACATTTGTTTTGAAAAAAATAAATAACTGAGTATATTTTCTAGAAAAAATAACCAGTTAAATATGATCAAATCATATAGGTAAATATGTTCAAAAAATTTTATTTTTTGTGTAACCAATGTACTCAACTTGATCGATATTATAAACGGTTTATATCATAAAATTATATAAAAATTTCATACCATATTAAAATATAGCACCCAACGCCAATCGGTGCATCAATGGATGGCAAGAACTTCATATATATATATATATATATATATATATATATATTGAGCATGTAGCACTCTTTTTTTTTCACACTTTTTAAACTGTTGCTATACATTTCTTTTTCACTCACACTTTCTTATCTCTTTTGCTAACAATTTTTTTCTTTGTTTACCAATTTCTCCTCCATTTTTTTAATTTGTAGGAACAGGAACACTTTTGGAGACAGTTACTTTGCTTGCTGTTGGTGACTTGTTACTTTGCCGTTGTTGTTGACTTGTCACATCTGTCGCTGTTGGAGACTTGTTATTTCTGCCGCTGCCGATAGTGACTTGTTACTTTATCGCCGCTGTTGGTGACTTGTTACTTTGCTGCCGTCGTTGGTGACTTGTTACTTTATTGCCGCCATTGGTGACTTATTACTCTGCCGTCGTTGGTGACTTGTTATTTGCCGCTGTTGGAGACTTGCTATTTTTTGCCGCTGTTGGTGACTTGTTATTTTTGTCACCGTCATTGGTGATTTGTTTTTTCTGCCACCGCTGATGACTTGTTACTTTCCTGCCGTTGGTAACTTGTTGTAGACACCCCAATTTGACCATGCCTAATCTTAGGTTGATCCAGGTGAATCTGATTATGAAAGCAATTGGAATGGTGCCTCAGTACGATCCTTGAAAAATGATCCAAGCTCGGTATTTGAACCCAGTGATCAAAACCTTTAAACCAGTGAAATCATCTTGAACTGTTATGTTGGAGCCTTGGGGTCGCCATGTTCATTGTGACGACCGCCAATAGAACTTCTTAGAAATCCTAGCCAACATAGAGATCGCCACATTTGAACCATGAGGTCGCCAACTTTATTGTGGCGACTACCATAAGAATTTCTTGGAAGATTGATTTTTGTGACGACTGCTAACTCTGAACACGACGACCGCCAATTTTAAATGGCCTGACGTGTCCCAAAATGTGTCAGCATTTCATTGGTTGAGGAATTCTATAAATACTGTACCCCATGGTACGTTTTCAGGACAGAATTTTAGAGAGAGAAGCTCTGTCAAAGCATCGAGGGAGTATGAGTCCCGACGCCGAAACCCTGCTGAAATACTGAAAGCCAGACCTCTGACACCGATACTGAAACCCTAACTTGGGTTGGATCATCGCTTGAGAATTGGATCGCTGATCACTATTTCCCGACTCGAGGATTCATTAGCGATTCATGTATTCTATTTAGATCCCTGGTCTTTCTATCTCTATTTTCTCTCTCTTAGAGTGACCGGATTAGCTTTAATTTCAATTCTCATATTTTATCTATAGTTAGTTTAATTCACCATTTCATTTGTGATGTAATTGTGAGTTTAGTGTAATGTGCATGGTTTGAATATTTTTTTATTAATTTTTTAGTTATAATCGTGTTCACATTTCACACTTGCACTTTAATCACTTTTAAAAGTTCATCAAATAGTGCTAACATGTTTGGCAATTACAATTTTGTAATGTTGTTATTGTCATAATTAATACACTTATATTTATGTGGATGTAGTTGTCAATACTACATCCATATTTTCTAATTAAATAATTTCTTAATTGTTATTCTTAGATACATTGTATTTAGGTTAAATCCTTTAATAACGTTTCTTTTATTTTTTTTTCTTTATCTTTTAGTCTAGTATTCTTTACTAGTTTTCATTGTTCTTTTCTTTTATACATTTCTTTTATTTTTCTTCTCTTTTATTTCGTTTAATATTAAAATTCACAAAATCTATTAATGTAGCATGGTTTTTCCTTTTTATAGCATTGTTTTTACTTTTTCTTTATTTTGTTTAGTTTTTTTTTATAAAATCCATAGAATTTCTAATAAATAGTTAGATCATTTTTCTAATTAGTTTAATAGCATTTCTTTTTTAAAAACCTTTTATTAAATCTTCTTTGTAGATATTATATTATTTTATTTTGTTTTAGTTAACTCTTTTAACATTCTTTTGTATGGATAAAAAAATTATATAAAATTCTTGTTATTTGTTTTCCTTTATTATTAAACTTTTGAGTATAGAATTTTGTACACTTTTTATTTTGGTTTAACATTTCTCTTTGGTAGAAGTAATCATGATAATGCTAATCTAGTTTATTTTGATAATATACGTGTTTTATTTACTTCCTTTCACATTAGGTTATTTTAAATTATTAGAAGATTTATGTCTATAATTAGTGATTTCTTTTAGCTTATTTTTGCTCTATTATTTTGAATCATACCATGATAGTTTACTCAATGTATCCTCTAACTAGAAATTGCATGTCATACGACTTAGGATTTTCTTTGCCTATTTGTTTTGTTTTGGTGTTTTATATACATATGTTATGTATTTTTCATATTTAATTTTAGATATTTTCTCTTTGCTCATATTTTTTGTATTTGCATGCATTTGAAAAATCTTATTAAAAATCAATGACGATTATTAGAGGCCAACCTCACGGTTGGGCGAACGGGATGCCTATCACATTCTCCGATTTGTATTTTAACCCCCGAACCCTTATTCTCTGATTAACGTTTTAAAGATCAATAGCTATTTTTTATTTTTCGTGATTTTTCTCAAAAACTAAGTGGCGATTCTATTTTTAACAAAAAATAATTTTCAAAATTAGGCTTTCAAGGTGTTAAAATTTTTTTCTAATATCTTTTGAATTCTCTTATTTTTGAACTCCAAAAACCACCAAAATCTCGGTACCACACTTATTACTTATGCCGCCGCAATTGGCGACTTGTTACTTTTTTTGCCACCGTTGGTGATTTGTTACTTTACCGCCGTTGATGACTTGTTACTTCTGCCAACACTTTAGAAAAAAGCATATCCAAGAACCCTATACAACACTTTAGAACAAAGCATATTGAGATTAGATATCATTTCATTCGAGATCATGTTCAAAAAGATAACATTGAATTTGAATTCGTAGGCACAGACCACCAACTTGCTGATATATTCACCAAACCTTTAATTGCAGAAAGACAATCTTATATCAGAAAAGAGCTTGGTATGCTATGTGCTTCAAATTGATACTTAAATGCCTTACTAACAATGGTTATTCATTATTTGTTCAATACTTTTCATTCTTTATTTTGATGTGTGAAAGGTGTTGACATAATGATTGTCACGTCCCAAACTCCGGGTCACGTGAAACACCCACAACAACCAAGATGGCACCCAGTCCGAGAATACACTCTTAATATAAAACATACATGCATTATATATAATCGTCAAACGGCTTATATTACACGGTTCCAACACTGAAAAAATATGTATACAAACATGATACAAAAGAACCAAAAAGGAAGACAACAGGTCTTCCACCTCTCCGGCACCTCCAGATTAATCTGCCTAACCGATGCCTGAAAAATATTTCAAATCCCACATCGTGAGCCAAGACTCAGCAGATACTAGACAACACATGCAATATAAGCTAAACATGCTAGGAAAACGAGGTGCAGTTTTAGACTCTCTTTCAAGCTTTTAAAATAATTTTCACAAGTAAGGGAAAGCTAGAATAAGAACCATCATTTGACTCACACACAGGAGTCTTGAAAACGGTTTGAAAATGGTTTTCATATCGCGATTCACGCGAGTCTTAAAAATAATTTGAAATTGGTTTTATCCGGCCTGTAATGCATTACATGCAAGCCATGAATCTTCTCGAATTTTCACCAATGGACCGCAGCCCCTGTCAATGCAACACAAATGCATACAACCGGTCCTCACACGCCGTAACAACAGTTCTATCACATAGATACAGATCTATACACAACAAACATCCTTATACATGCTTAAACAACGGGATAAAACCGCATACCACGGGATAAAATCGCTTCCTACGGGATAACACCGACCACTATGGAATAACACCGAACACACCTATGCATAACTAAACCCAAGTTTAATGCATAAAACCATACCACATGCACCACATGCATGTACTCCACAGATCCATCACATCCATGCCTAACAAAATTTTGAGTTTTAAAGCATGCACCCACGTTACACGTAACGACATCAAAATCATATAATTCACTTACATAATCCGTACATAAATAAACTAGAGTTATGAATGTACAAAGCCAGTTATAAACGCACATAGCCATGTATAACTTCACATCATGACGCCACCCGCCAAATAACCCGACATCCACCTATATGGACAACCAACAACCCACAGAACCAAGCCTAACCCGAAGGCCAACGCTAAACCCTTAAACCACGAGGTCACGAAACACCACCCTTTTTCCCAAAAGGACCACAGGCCGAAACACGCCCCGCACCCAACCACCACGCACACAACCGTGCTCCAACAACTCGCATCTAACCATGCCCGTCATCCCCGAGGACGACACTTATACAAACACTCGGAATCACGACACGATACTCTAAACCACAACACAACCAACAGAAAAATCCAAATAAAATCCAATAGTATTTTAGTGACTAATCCCATAAATCAATCAACTAAATACTATTGAAACCCCTTTGGAAACCAAAATTCAACCACAAAACACCCACACAAAACAGCCCAGGTTTAGTCAACTGGACCCCCATCCAGGTGACTTAAACAACACACTGGAATTTTGCCAAAAACACCTCAAGACACTGTCCAGTCGACTGATCCCCACGGTCCAGTCGACTGAACCCAAGAACCCAGATCCAGTTGACTGACCCCACGGTCCAGTCGACTGGGTTGAGGCAAAAATAGTTTTTCGAGCTATAATTTTAGCTCTCCAAACCTCGATTCAACGCCTCCAAACTCCCATCCAACACCCTCGGACATATATACGCCTAAGCCTAACACCAAAACCTCGAAAGAAACACTCGACACCAGATTTCATCCACCGAAATCGACAAAAAATAGATTTTAAACCCAAAACCCAACTTTGAAACAAAAAATCAGATCTTATGCATTTTAAAGCGGTAAAAGCACACACGATTACACGTAGCATCCTTATAAGACTTGAGAGTTTAGGATCCTACCTTGGTGAGTTAAAAACTCGACGTCTCGATCTACGTGCAAAATCGAGCTTCGTCGAAATAAAATTCTGTCCGAATGAATGCGTAGACCACGACACCAATAACAAGGATCGGCTGTTGGATCATCGAAAATCGAACCCCGTGCCCTCGAGAAGTTAGAGAGAAGGCAGAGAGAAAATGAAAAAAACTTAGCGGAGAAATTTTAAAAATATCTTTTGAAAATATCGAACTCCAGATATTTATTGGCCTCTAAAATATTTTTTTTAAAATTTTTTAAAATTCGTACCACAACGCCCCACGTCCCCGAAAACCTGTCCCGCATGCATATCTAAACCCGAATATACATAAAAAACACGTAAAAACATACTGCAACGAAAACACGAAATGCGTATCGAAAAACGCCGAAAAAGAAAATGGGTCAGGGTCTCATAACTCTATCCCCTTAAAAGAATTTCATCCCCGAAATTCGACTCAAGGTCAAAAGAAACAACCCCGTCGATCACAATCGACACAGTTACACGAGATGGTTAGCCAAACCGTTCCTAGGATATGGTCAAACAAGGTCAGGCATCCTAAACCATGGTCAACTATCTCAAGACACGGGATTTACAACTCACCTCAACCTCACATCCTCACCATCCACTGCCTCGACACTGTACATCACCCACGGAATCCATCATCAACTCCCAAACAGATGCAATGAAGAAGTTCACCCAAGGCCTGCACACTCAGAAAGTACATCTGCTCGCTGAAGGCATATCTGCATCATCCAGCACAACCGGTGCCCTAGAAGAACTGGTAGCTATAAGAGCATACGATCGGGGCAATGTCGCTCGGGCCTGCCCACCATAACTCGGCGCTGTCGGTTGCTGTACCGATTGAACTGAAATTCCCCTATCTGTCACTCGGGACGTCTAAACTGCGGGATGCTGCTGTCAACCCTGCACAAACGAACTCTCTGGTGTGCCCACTGCACTCGGTGCACTCTCTCTCTGGGGACAGTTCCTGCGAATATGTCCCATCTGGCCGCATCTACAGCAAGTCGACAATTCTCTCCCCTGTGACTGATCCGGTACGGAACTCTGAGACTGCCTCTGTTGCGAACATTCTAGCACACGATGTCCTGGCTGTCCACATCGATAACAAATCACCTCTCTCTGCTTTGGCCTTCCAGATGAAGCCACTGATGGTGCCGATGCAGAGTACTGTTGTGGTAATCCAGATGGATGAAAGCTAGGACAAGATGACCTCTGCCTCTTGCTGGAACGCCCACCTATCTGCGCCTCTGTTCCACCCTACGATGTCCTGGTCTCCCTAAAAGCTCAGATCTTAGTGATAGTATTCTCAACCCTCGCTGCTGCCTCGACCAGCCCTGTGAACACACGAAGTCCCATTGCAACCACACGCTCCCTGATCGCCGGCCTCAAACCCCGCTCAAACCACATCGAACGCAGCTCATCTGTGCTCACCAACTCTAGAGAAAATTGGGACAAGCATGTAAATCTGGCCTCATACTGCATGATGTCCATCGCCCCTTGGGCGAGAGTGTAGAAATCCTCCCTGTACAAGTCCCTCTTCGAAGCCGGGAATTATTTCTATAGAAACACTCCTGTAAAGGCTACTTATGTGACCCCCACTATGTTTCGAGCATATTTCCACCACTCGTGAGCAGCGCCCCTCAGTTGAAACGAGGCAAAAGAAACCCGTAACTCATCCTCCATAATCTATAATGTGTCAAGGATCTGAGTCACCAGCTCCAACCACTCTGTCGCCGCAATAGGATCAGGATCTCTAGTAAAGGTAGGTGGATCCATACGCCAGAACTCCCGCATCGCTACTGTAGCCCTCGCCTCAGGCACTCCCTCTCTCTCTCTAACGGTCTCACCTCTAGCTGTCCCAACCAGCTGCTGGATAGAACCCACCAGCACACGCAACAACTCCCTCGCGTTCATTGGTCCCAGGGGAGCATTTGCATCCCCAGTATCAGGGATAGGAACATTCCCTCGGCCAACACCACGACCACGGTCTCGACCACGGCCTCACCCTCTCCTTGCAGACATTGCGTCTCTATGAGAAAGACAGAACATAAGACGCAGCACATAGCAAGAACATAAACGCTAACCACATAAGCATGCTAACACATAGCCACATAGGTTCATGCTAAACAAAACCCCACATACGGAGGAGAATCAACAAGAAAGACGCGTTAATCTGGATAACCTACTCAGATTTCTTGCTAGAAATCACGTCAGCTAAACGCGTTTCTAACTTGGCTCCCAAGTTTGTTAATCCAGACGCCCAAAGACAGGACTAATCAATCCCAAGGTTCAACCCCCATGCTCACATATACACATCATTCACAAATCTAACATGCTGATACGTTCATGTTATCAAAGCGTCTAAACATATACAATCAAGCACACGCAATGAACCTCACACGAGATATGACCTCTTCTCATGGCTCTTAGGTATTTGAATCCAGAGCTCTGATACCAATCTGTCACGCCCCAAACTTCATGTCACGTAAAACACCCACAACAACCAAGATGGCACCCAGTCCGAGAATAGACTCTCAATATAAAACATATATGCATTGTATATAATCGCCAAATAACTTACATTATACTGTTCTAACACCGAAAAAACATGTATACATACATGATACAAAAGAACCAAAAAGGAAGACTACAGGTTTTTCACCCCTCCGGCACCTCCAGATCAACCTGTGTGATCGGTACCTAAAAAATATTTCAAATCCCACATCGTGAGCCAAGACTCAGCAGATACTAGACAACACATGCAATATAAGCAAAATATGTTAGGAAAATGAGGTGTAATTTTAGACTCTCTTTCAAGCCTTTAAAATAATTTTCACGAGCAAAGAAAAGCGAGAATAAGAACCATCATTTGACTCACACACAGGAGTCTCGAAAATGGTTTTCATATCGCGATTCACGCGAATCTTAAAAACAATTCAAAATTGGTTTTATCCGTGCCGTAATGCATTGCATGCAAGCCATGAATCTTCTCAAACTTTCACCGATAGACCGCAACCCCTATCAATGCAACACAGATGCATACAATCGGTCCTCACACGCAGCAACAACAGTTCTATCACATAGATACAGATATATACACAACAGACATACTTATACATGCCTAAACCACGGGATAAAATTGCATACCACGGGATAAAACCGCATCCTACGGGATAACACCGAATACTACGGGATAACACCGAACACACCTATGCATAACTAAACCTAAGTTTAATGCATAAAATCATACCACATGCACCACATGCATGTACTCCACAGATCCATCACATCCATGGCTAATAAAAATATGAGTTTTAAAGCATGCACCCACGTTACACGTAACGACATCAAAACCATGTAATTCACTTACATAATTCGTACATAAATAAACTAGAGTTATGAATGTACAAAGCCAGTTATAAATGCACATAACCATATATAACTTCATATCATGACGCCACCTGCCAAATAACCCGACATCCACCTACATGGACAACCGACAACCCACAAACCAAGCCTAACCCGAAGGTCAACGCTAAACCTTTAAATCACGAGATCACGAAACACCACCCCTTTTTCCAAAAGGACCACAGGCCCAAACATGCCTCGCACCCAACCACCACGCACACAACTGTGCTCTAACAACCCGCATCTAACCATGCCCATCATCCCCGAAGACAACGCCTACACAAACACCCGGGATCACGACACGATACCCTAAACCACAACACAACCAACGAAAATTTCCAAAAAGAATCCAATAATATTTTGGCGACTAATCCCATATACCAATCAACCAAATACCATTGAAACCCCTTTGGAAACCAAAACCCAACCACAAAACACCCACACAAAATAGCCCAGGTCTAGTCGACTGGACCCCCATCCAGGTGACCCAAACAACACACTGGAATCTCGCCAAAAACACCTCAAGACACTATCCAGTTGACTGATCCCCACGGTCCAGTCGACCGAACCCAGGAACCCAGGATCTAATCGACTGACCCCACGGTCCAGTAGACTGGGCTGAGGCGGAAACAGTTTTTCAAGCTACGGGTTCAGCTCTCTAAACCTCGATTCAATGTCTCCAAACTCCCATCCAACACCCTCGAACATATACACGCCCAAGCCTAACGCCAAAACCTTGAAAGAAACAATCGCCACCCGATTTCATCCACCAAAATCGACGAAAAATAGGTTTTAAACCCAAAAGCATGCAATCGTGCGGTAAAAGCATGCACGATTACACGTAGCACCCTTATAAGACATGAGAGTCTAGGATCCTACCTCGGTAAGTTAAAAACTTGACATCTCGATACACGTGCAAAATCGAGCATTGTCGGAATGAAATTTCGTCCTGATGAATGCGCGGACCACGACGCCAATAACAAGGATCGACTGTTAGATCGTCGAAAACTGAGCCCCGGGCCCCCGAGAAGTTAGAGAGAAGGCAGAGAGAGAATGGAGGAAACTTACCGGAGAAATTTTGAAAATATCTAATTTCAGATATTTATAGGCCTCCAAAATATCTTTTTTTTTTGAATTTTTGAAATTCGCACCTCAACGTTCCACGGCCCCGGGAACCTGCCCCGCATGCATATTTAAACCCGAACATACATAAAAAACATGTAAAAATATGCTGCAATGAAAACACGAAACGCACGTCAAAAAATACCAAAAAAGAAAATGGGTCAGGGTCTCACAATGATAAAAAGTGTCAACACGTGTGTGAAAGTGTTGACTCAAAAGCTATATAGTGTTGACACATCTTGTTAAAAGTGTCGACCCCAGCTATATAATGTTGACACAATTCAAATCCTTGCTCTCGATAAAATTTGTGTCGACTCGCCTATGAGGAGTGTCGACTCAATGAATCGAAAGTGTCAACACCATGTTAAAATGTGTCGACACAATTTTTGCTTTTGAACACCCTATGTATCCCATGAAACGTGTCGACTCAAATGAGATTCGTGTCAATATATTTCATAGAGTTTATATATAGGTCAATCTTTCCCTTTTCGTGCTCAAACTCTTCAGTTACCAATTTCAGTAACCGTTCGTTTTCTCCTCCTCTCTATTTCTAGTCGAACCCTAGTGTCGACTCCTCATCTTCGCTTCCTCCCTCTCTCTGTCTCTTTCTCTCTCTCTCTCATTTCTCATCGACAATGCCTCCGAGAACCATAAGCAAGGGAAGCAAACGCCCCGTCGACGAAGGGCCATCAAGCCCTGGGGCAGTGAAGAAGCAAAAATCAAAGAAGACGACGGCGACAAATATGCCTTCTACGGACATGGGAATGACCTCTTCTCTGAAGTTTCAATGCTCTAAGTACTAGAATTTTTACTTCTCCTCCTTCACGAACCGCAAGGTAATCCTTGAACGCTTTGTAAATTTTGAGTTCTTTGATTCCATTGAGATAAAATTCTCTGAGTGGTTCACCGACATCGGTTAGATGGATTTGCTTCAAATCCGTGACCACCACTACCTCACTCTAGTTAAACACTTTTACACTCACTTCAAAGTATCTGACCCCTCGATCACTACCATCACCAGTTGGGTGAATGGTAAAGATATTGTTTTGAGCCCCAATCTTTTGAATGAGATTCTCGGTCTCCCTAAGGGACACCGCTTTATTCCTTGCAATCCCAAGAGGAAAATCATTGAAGATTTCTCCTTTCATGAAGCAGTACAATAGATTTTTGTAATTGATGAAGTGGACCCAACCAATCCCCTTGAGGCCAACTCCCTGAAACCAGAGATACGAATTTTGCATCATTTTGCCAACCACATTTTCCTTCCGCAGTCTGAAAGATTTGGAAATGTTTCTTTCATGCACGTCTTTATCATATGGCGCATCCTTGAAGGGAATAAACTTGATCTTGGCCACCTTTTTATCTCTGACATGATCCAGTCCCACTCTAAGAACAACTCTTCTCTTTCCCATGCTATGTATTTGACAAAGGTCTTCCAACACTTTGGTGTTGATCTGACCACTGAAAAGGGGATTCCCTTTTCAAAACATGACTTGTAAGGGAAATCAACTCTGAAACATATACAGATTTCACTGGTTGATGGTGTGTGGACTACTCGCCATGGTAATCTTGTCTCTCCCTCTCCTGCCCAACCGTCATCCCATAGGATACCTCTTCCCCCCTCCTCTGGTCGTGCAAATTCTCCTATTTCCTTTGATTCTGGCTCCCATGTTCCCTCTAGGACTGAGATCCCTGGTCCATCTTTCTCCTATGTTCCTCCTACTCCTCTTCATGTTGCTAGTTCTTCCTCAATTCCTCTTGTTGGTCCTTCCTCCCCGTAGCTTGCTGTGTTAGTCACCCTTGTTCAGGGTCTGACATCTTCCATGGTATCCCTTTATGAGAAGGTTGATGCGAACCTTTACGACATTGGTTTTAAAGTGTCCTCTATTTTTGCCTCTGTCACTAATCTAGAAAAGATCACTCGTATCCTTCGTATGGACGTTGAGAGTACCTTAGATGTTGGCAAATTTCTTAGCAAGAGAATGAAGAAGCATCTTGTTGCTATTGCGGATGCCAACCTCCAAATCCTTTAACAATTCCGAAAGAAATATGATGAGGGTGTGGTGATGGCTGTCCAACAAAATTCCAGAAAAATAGAAGAACACCTCAAGTGGATCCAAGAGGCATGGGCTAAACAGTTCAAGCTTAAAGAAACTACAGAGGAGAAAGAAGCAAGACTCAGGAGAGAAGCTGACTTGGCTTTGCCAGCCACTTTTGCAGCAATGGAAGCAGCAGAGAAGAAGGATGAGAGAGCTCAAGCCTCAAAGAAAAAGGCTTGTGAGAGAAAGAAAAAGCAAGAAGAGAAGAAGGCCTTCAAGAAGCAGATAGATGACCTTTGATGGCATTTCCTTTTGATGATTTCAAAATGGGAGAAAGAAAGAGAAAACGACAACAAGAAGAAAACAAAGAAGTTTGTGTGTTTTGTTTGAAGGAGAAGATCTAATTCAAAAACATTTACTTTTCTATTTTTATGGTTGAGAATGTGATAGATGAAAACATTAAATTATTTTTTGTTAATGATTGTTGGTTGTTTTTTTTTTTTTAGAAAACACTGCACATCTTGTATGTATGACATTAGGTATTGCTTGTGCCTAAAGGCACTACCACCATTTTTTTGAGATTACTTGTGCATTTTAATAATTTCTCTAAAGTCTTATATTACTATGAATAACCCATATTAAAAAATACTAAATGAGAAAAAAAAAGTGTAATA
>JAULJZ010172250.1:0-24091 GCA_032270985.1 Heliamphora pulchella
TAAAAACATTCTTCATTCCTCATCAGAGAAGTAGGAGTCAGATAGATATTGCTCGTTAGAAAGAACATTTTGACGCTTTTTCTCCATCAATGGTCTGTTGCTTGCTACCTCCATTTTCGTTGCTGGTTGAAGTATGAAGTACCGACGCTCTTTCTCCATCAATGGTAAATGCATAGCAAATGTACCGACATCTTCGCATAATAACCTTGAAAATATTATTAAGTCTCCACTTATACTACGAAAATAATAACCTTGTTTATAATGTGCAGACTTTTGATGATAACATATAAAATGAAAGTGCAGTTACACAGGTGCTATTGTATGGTCATATATGCTACGCTTTTATAATTACGCTTCTCCTTTGAGTTGGTCTTGATTTTGCTATGTGGCATGTCTACTTGGCATTCTTTTGCACGTACATTTGCTATGCATCTACCAGTCCCCGTGAATTTTATTATCATAGGATTTGAAGGGAAGGGGAACCAAGGTATATGTAAATTATACGCGTTTTTTCCCACTTGCTTCACTATTTGTTTGAGTTCGAGATTTTCAATTCTCTAATATCTTATTTATCCATCACAAATACCTCTCTATTCTTTGTTAGAATTTAAGCAACACGCTGAAGAGCTTGAGCGCTGGTTCACAAATGTGAGACGGTTATATGATATAACAATTATTGAGGTATGTAAAGCAATAACGCATTGAAAGCGTGGTTTACACCATTGAACACAACCGGATGATTTACACCATTGAAAGTGTGGTTTACATATAGTCTTGTCTCTTCGCAGGCTTGCTTCATTCTAGTAAATTTACTTGGTGCTTGACCTGCTTGGGAATTGCAATTATCTATACTTTTTTGTTCCTCATTTTTTGTGGACTGTTCATTTGGTTTACATATTATATCTTTTTGTTTTATGTGGATTGTCTCCCAAATGAGATTTATGTTAGATTCAAACATTGAATGTTGAGATTGTTAAACAGGTGAAAATTATACGGTTATACTGTGGGATAGTAAAAAAACAGGGAAAACTCTGCCGAAATTTTTTCTGCTATTCACTTAGAAAAATTTATGGGCTTATGAAAACTATAACCTTGAAAATATTATTAAGTCTCCACTTATATTTTGGAAATCAAATGGTAATTGCCGATCAAATGAAAATATTATTAAATCTCCACAATATTATAGTATTGGTTATATAAATTAGTTGTTGTTCTACTCGATATGGGTGCACACCCTACTAATATACTTGTTTTCATTTGACAATATCCTGCAATGTTGCAGGACCATCGCTTGAGGATATTGTTGAAGAGGAGGAACAACGTGAAGAAGAAGAGGATGGTGACATTGAAGAAGAGGATGGTGACATTGGTGAAGAGGATGAAAAGGCTGATTTTATTGTGGATGAAGAAGAAATTGATGAACATGGGACTCATGTGAGGTATGGTTTGCATATCTGAGGAAAGAACCAGTTCACCTCCAACTGATGAAATGAGTATTGAAGAGGAGCTTGTGACCGCGTGATATCTCTGTTTAGTAAGATAGGTAGATCTCTGTTTAGTAAGATAGGTAGAGGGACGGCTCATGGGGAGCATGAGCTGTCAATAAACAAAGATGACATTATGAGGTTTTTGGAGTTAATGCATGTTCAAAAATTAGATGTAAGTGCCAGGACTTTAGAATTGTTTACGTTCTATTTACTAGATTAGTCAGAGAAGAGTTACTCCCGGGAGAAGGGGGTGGGGATGGCTTGTAAGTTGCACCTTCATTTGTTTTTGAAAATTGATATGAACTTCATAACATTTGTAATGATAATGATACTCTCCCTTAGTATTTGCTTTTCTGCTTCCCTTAAAAGAGCAGTCATCACTCATGTAAGCATGATTTTTCTTATTTTTGGAATGGCAAAATACATTATTGAAATACCCCACTGAAAATTCTGCTTTCATTTCTGTAACCAATTTCATGCAGTGTTGTGTGTTATTAATTTTTATTAGAAATTCGCTAATAAGTCATATTTTAAGTTGCTTATTTTTTTATTTTTAGTTAATTATTTTCAGTTTTGATAATTTTTTTTATTTTTTGTAATCATCTCATCGAGACAATTTAGAAAAGTAAAAATATTTTAATTTAATCAAAATATAAAATATTCAAAAAAATAAAGTTAATAACGTAAATTTACAAAATGTAGTCGAAATGGGTCTTTTATCGTATCAACAAAAATATAGATAGTGGAGAATTTAAGAAATAACCAAAAATTTAAATATAAAATAAACTTAACTTAATTAAAATAAAAATTTAATTAAACTTTAAATAATTAACTAAAGATTAATCATAAATATTATTTTATTATTATCATCAAGAAGAATGAAAAAATAAAAAACTTAACTAAAATTTATACAAAATTTGAAAAAATTTAAAAATCATTATCAATCACTAAAAATGTATATTAAATGCAATACAGTAATTAAGTTGAAAGTGTATTTTCTAAATACGTTTTCAATAAAATTGAATTTTAAAGTAAAGCGTGTTTAATAAACACGTTTTATTAATAAATTGAAAAGCGTTTTTAGTAAACACGCTTTTTTTGAGAATTAATTTTAACATAAAACGTGTTTAGTAAACACGCTTCTATTAAAACTAAATTTATCCTGAAAACGTGTTTACTAAATACGCTTTATGTATAAATTCAGAAAGCGTGTTTGGTAAATATATTTTTATATTGCTATTTTTTTTTCGTTCGAATTAAGCTTAAAACGTATTTTGCAAATACATTTTCTATTAAAGTGTTTACTAAATACACTTTTACGTAAATTATGAATTAAATTTTAAAATTTTTAATCCGTTAATTAAGTTCAAATCTTCACGTATTTTGGTAAATGAGCCGCCTATATTGTGTCTTGCTTTGTCCGAAGCTGTCAGGTATTCATCAGCCTCTGCAACTTCTTCAACCCCCATCCTCCTTCTCTACGAGTCTACGTTCTCATGGCCATGGCCAGACACTTGTCAAAACAGTAAGGAGAGAGAGAGAGAGAGAGAGAGGAATTTCATATTCCATTGCTTGTCAATTGAATTTCCTTTCTTTCTACATCCTTCAAACTGGCTTCTCAAAGATGTATGCACTCACAAACAGATATAGATACATTTATGGAGAGAGATTAGAGAATTAGGGATTGGGGTTTGAATTGAAGATGTCGCAGAGTAGCACACAGAGCAGCGGAAGCGGGCCGGACTTCCATCTACCTGATGAGATACTGGCGGTGATCCCGACTGATCCGTACGAACAGCTCGATCTCGCGAGGAAGATCACGTCGATGGCAATCGCGTCCCGCGTGTCGAAACTCGATTCGGAGGTGGGGAGGCTGAAGCAGAAGATGCACGAAAAGGATCGCCTGATACTGGAGCTCGAAGAGAAGGCTTTGCAGCTCCAACAGGTCTATCATGAAGCAGATTTGCGGTTAAAGATGTCCCGGGATGATAATGTATGCATGATCTTCCTCTTTCATGAATGAAAATTGTAGTTCCCCGTTTCTTTGATTTTTAAGAAATTGGATAGATGATTGATTTTATTTTTTTGTTGATATCCTTTTTCTTTATTGAAGATGAAGCTTTTGAAGGATCGAGATTCTCTGGCCATGACGGAAAAAAAACTAAACCGTGATTTGGCGAAGGTGAGATTCTTTATAACTTTCATTATCAAAGATATTCACCAATTACCTGGCTGGGGTTCTTTTGAGGATTGAAATTTTGCTACATTATGTATCTAGGTTTCTGTAGAAACTATAATAGTGATAAAAAAAAAAAAAACACTTAAAAGCTACAAATGAGAACTCTCCGTTGAAGTGCAGGATTTTTCTAAATTTGATACCTACGATTCCTTTTACTCATGCATATGCTTTTGATTGTGCAGTATGATAGACTTTACTTATTGTGAGAGTTGATATATAAAACACAAATGCTTACTGCCTCATACCCATCAGAGAGTGAATTGCAATATGACATTGAGGCAGCAAGAAGAAAATGCTTGTGATTTTGTGGTTTCATAAGTCGCAATCAATTAGCAAACTGCCCATGCTTAAAGGAACATTTTAACAATTTTGTTTCTGAAATCAATTTTGGATAACAATCAGTAGCAAATATATTAAAAGTAACAAGAAAAATGCGAGGAGATTTTGAAGTACAAAGGTGTGGCTACAGAGAATGAGAGATAAAAATTGAGTTTTAATAGGAGGCAGAGGGAAGAGTGGGTAAGTGGACACAATCCTAATCATTGAATTAGAAAGGTCTCAACTCTTAAAAATGCCACCCTTGACTACTGACGCATGTCCCATCAACACCATTGTGCCTTGTAATATAAATTTTTGGCAAAAAGTTGAGGAGGACCGGGAGAATCAGTTTAAGGTCTTGAGGGAGGACCGGGGAGAGAGTCAGTTGAAGGTCTAGTGGAAGTGTCACAAACTATTCTCAGGTTAATGACTTCCCTTCACCTTTTATGGCATGATGCATAGTAAAAACAATCTCATTCTTCATGCCCCACATCAAATTCTCACTGAAGTGCGAGCTTTCGCTGCTGGCGAGTTAGTTTGCACAGTTTCCATTATTTATCTCTAACTGAAACACTCTGGTGCTGCACTGAACTTTTAGCAGGAAGAGCAACTATCTATGCTTAGCAGTGCCACTCTCATAAAAATCAGGGGATATGTGAATTGATGCTTGCCTTTATATTCTTGAATATTACACCAATTCCTGTAGTTCCTGCACTTACAAGGAGAAATAACTATGATTGAACTAATTTTGTTTTAGCGACGGGAGAAAATCTGAGCAGTAGCTTCCAACTACGGGTTGGTGAATAAAGATGTGCCTTACCAATCTATAACAAATGTTGGGAATTTTGGCTTAAATCCTGTTTGAATTGGGATAAACTTATAGTCTGTCATGTTACTAAATTTTAGCCACAACAACTTGACTTTTTTAAGAGTTCTAAAGAATGTAGGTTTGCGCAAGTTTCATTAATTTTGAATTTAATTAGCACAAGTAGGATTAGATTAGGTCTCTATTTCTCTCATATAAATCTGATTGTATATTTAGATAATCAGTGCGTGCAAGCTGTTTGAGAGAGAATTTATGAGAGTAGAGTGATTTGTAATCTTTTCTCCATATATTGTATTTTGCCACGCGTAGACGTTGGCAAATTGTCGAACTACGTAAAATTTGTCTTTTTGTGGTTTGTTTCTGATTATTTTGGGCCTTTTTGCACAACAAGAAACTGGAAATGGTGAATAACTCATTTGTAACTTAAAAGTGAATCCCCAAAAGCAGAAGCCAAACTAGTTCACTTCGATATGGTTGCTGAGACTTTTATTGCAATCCTCAGGATGTGTCAAAGTAGTAAAGCTTGGTGGATCTGTGGTCGAACAACAAGGAAAATGTATTCCATAGAAAAATCCAACCAGTCAATAAAAATAATCTTGCATTAAGAACCATTGTTGAATCGAAATAACATGTACAAAGAATCCATTGTGGCGTTACCTTAGTCATAGAAAGGAGATTTAGAAATCCATAGGAGAGAGAAAGATGGTCTCTGTATTAAAAAGAAGCAAAAATTATTTACAATATTAGCTCTCATATATATTTATACTGAACATCACTATAAAACCTAGAACGACTTAAAATGGAGTACTATTGGCTCAAAATCGAAATAATTATCCGCTACATAGATCAAAATCCATTTTTCCAAAGTGCTATAGCAGTTTGTATAGTGCTAGAGCACTCATTATTCTAAAAAACTAGCCAGTGGTGAACCGGGTGCTGTAATACTATTTTTTTGCTCCATTAAACCTTGTTCCAACTCTTCTTTGGTCCAAAACCTTGCCATGTCTCTTGAATGCAATCTCAATTGTTAAATTATTCCAACAATTAAAATTCAAGCATTAGCATAAATTGAACATAGTCAAAGGAATTAATATTAAAGGAATGCTACTTTGCCTATATAAATCAATAAAATTATACATTTTTAAGCATCCATAGATGGTGTTGGTGCTTTCACTTCAAGTTTTGAAATGTTCTCTCTCGTCTTTAAATAGTACTCAGTAAATAATTGGTTGTTGCAAAAGGTCAGAGAATTTTGCCTTCCCTATAGGGCTTGGGAAACACAATCCAAGAGGATGAAACATGTCATGTGTGTAATATGTAGTGTCTTTCTTCTACAATGGTTAGTTGCTTAACATTGTGGTAATTTGTTGTCCTCTCTCTCTGCGCTTTATGAGCTGCAAATAAGTACCTCCTCATTCATGAGAAAGATACTCACTTTTGTCTTGAGAAAACCAGGATAGTCCTCTTGGCAGTCTTGCTGCTTGCATATTCTGATACTCTATGGTTGTTTTACATTGGATCCGTTTTAGGTCGTAGTTTGGTGTCGTGGGTGATTTTTGTGACGAGCTTTAATGATCCACATGGAAAGCGCGGTAAAATATAAAATATTAATCCTTGGATATTTTTTAAGGTATTGAATCATCATGAGATCTTATTTTCAATTAATTGTACTACTTGACGAATGGATAGCTCGTAACTAGCTGTCTTAACATGAAGGATTGATGCTCCACTGTATCTTGATTCTGCGACATCCTAGTTGCATGGACTCTTCTAAATTTGTGTACTACCCATATTAGAGACTTGACACGGGTAAGAGCATGTATTATGTCTCCAACATGTCAAGTTAGACATGAACCCTGGAAGTATGTTTGAGTGGTCAAGTTTACTGAATATCTATTAATAAAACTCTTCTCTTATGCATAACATGATTTATATTTGATTGTAAACACCATTTCAGTTTTAATATTAAAGGAATGCAACTTCGCCATAGATTAAAGGAATTAATATTATATAAAACTATACACTTTTAAGCACCCATAGATGGTGTTGGTGTTTGTACTACATGTTTTGAAGTGTTCTCTCACATCTTTTAAATAGGGGTAAATTATATTTACCTCTCTTGAGGTTAATTGAAAATATTGATAGCTCCCTTGAGTTTTCTGAAATAACATTGGCCTACCTTGTCAAATGCATGCCGTTAACGAAAAGTACATCTTTACTCTTGTGCCCCTACAATTAACTGAGTTTTTTAAACTAATCAATCTAAGCAAACAAATTAAAAATACACATATATACATTACTTAATCCTTAATCTATCCGAATATATGCTCAAACCAGAATTAGAGAGAGAGAAAGGGAGAGAGATCTGAGTGAGGGAGGGGAGGGAAGAGGGAAGAGGTGTGGCGGCATTACATCAGTGTGTTGATTTACTAGTTTTAATGCTTCCCCAACGAGTTGTTTTATGCCTTTGTATTAGAGTGAGCAAGAGCGAAATAGACTCCATAGAGAGAAGAGATCTAATAAGAGAGAGAGAGTTTAATGTATTTAAAGATTGTAGAAATCGAGAAAGAAGGGCGAATCTTAATTGATTCTAATATGGGGTTATTTCGGTACTAGATTTAATGGTATTAGTTTTGATGCTTCCAATTTCATCTACTGAGTTTGATGCATCTAATTTCATTGATTTTGCTACTGATTTCATTATTGGTTTTGATGCTACTAGTTTCACTGCTAGTTTTGATGCTACTGGTTATTTTGCTATGAGTTTTGATGCTTCCAGTTTCAACTACTGGTTTTTGATTTGGGCTTAATTGATTATGATCTGGTTTTGATGCTACTGGTGGTGGTAGTGGAAGGAGATGGTGGGAGTACCAGGTGGTAGGAGGTGGTAGTAGTATGACATGATGGTGGAAGGTTGTAGTTGTGAGAGTTATATTTATTTGATTATTTTTAAATAAGGGTGTTTTTGGTATTTAAGAACTATAAGTTGTTGACATAAGAATTATTCGTTATTGTTTTTTACGGCTAAATCACGGAGGGGATCTCAGTGTATATTGTAACAAAAAGTAAAGGAGGGCAGTGTAATTTCAGAAACCTAAATAGTACTGTCAATATTTTCAATTAATCTCGAGGGAGGTAAATGTAATTTACCCTTTAAATAGTACTCAGTAAATAATTGGTTGTGGCATAATGTCAGAGAACTTTGCCCTAGTGTCTTTGTTCAACAATAGTTAGTTGCATAACATTGAGTAATTTGTTGACCTCTCTGTTTTATTACTTGCAAATAAATTCCTCCTTGTTCATAGGGAAGCTACTCAGTTTTGTCTTGAGAAAACAAGGACAATCCTCTTGGCAGTCTTGCTTCTTGCATATTCTGATACTCTATGGTTGTTTTTGCAATGGATATGCTTTAGGTCCAAGTTTGGTGTTGTGGGTGATTTTTGTGATGAGCTTTAATTATCCATATGGAAAGCATGTTAAAATATAAAATATTAATCCTTGGAATCATTTTTTAAGGTATTATTGTCATGGGATCTTATTTTCAATTAATAGTATTACTTGAATGGATTGTTGATAGCTAGCTGTGTTAACATGAAGGATTGAAGCTCTACCGTGTCTTGATTATGTGACATCTTAGTTGCATGGATTCTTCTAAATTTGTAAAGTACCCATATTAAAGTAAGGGCGTGCATGATGTCTCCAACATGTTAAGGTGGACATGGACCTTATGTTTGAGTGGTCAAGTTTACTGAATATCTGTGCATAAAACTCTCTTTTTATACATAATTGATTGTAGACACCATTTTAGTATTTTTCCCGTAACAATAAAATAAATATTTAAGAATTATGAAATCTAATCCTGTTTAGTCATTGGATGTGAAATTAGATGAATCCAACACATAGACATATATGTATATTCAACACTCGTACTGAATTCCATGTAACGAGGTGATATCTAACTAAATTAAGCCTCGTGTCCCAATCAATGTAGATGATAGCGTCTTTTTGAAAATATTGCTAAACAATTTTGATCTATGGAAAACTTACATCTTCAAGTTCTATTTCTTGAAACCTTTGATACTATTGATGTAGGCAGGTTCAATGCGGACCATAAAGAAAAATGATAAAAAAATTTAGAATGGTTTTCTCGCCCATTTTGGAGTTTATACCTCTGCCTTACAAACTATACCGTCTTTCTTTGTTATTCTCCTTATTACTCATATTTGCTTATTTTTACTTTTCATAACCACAATTAATATTTGTTGTATGATTCTGCCAAATTTCTTTGGTGCTAAATGCTAATCTTAGAACTTCTAATTTCTAGTTTCTGTTCTATGTAATTGGTACAAAAACTTACGTGAGTTATTTTGACAGTTGGAAACATTCAAGAGACAACTAATGCTGTCGCTTAATGATGATAATTCCTAGTAAGATTTAAATATCGATTAACAGTAGAAGGCTCATTACCAGGTGGATCAGTAGAAGAGACTGAAACAGAGGACGGAAATACCAACTGAAAAGGTGGTAGTAGCGTATGTGTAGTTTGATCCTTTTGACGTCGAGAATAAGTATGTTGATCAGTTTTATTTAATCGTTTAGCAACATCCCGCTTTATTTCCCTCTCACCCGATTGTTCTTTCTCCCTCTTAGTAGGAATAAGGTCTTGCTATGTAAGATTTGGAAAAATTAATCCTTGAGACTTCTGATTCTGTTGAATTTGGGTATCCGGTGATAACATCTCTTCTAATCCATATATCTCCCTCTAAAGAGATGTCTCAGGGGAATAGAAAAAGAACTGAGTCTCCCAAAAAGTAATATCCATAACTGACAAGCACCTTGCGAATGTTAAGAACATAGCATTTATAACCCTTTTTGGTAGCAGAGTAACCAATGAAAATACATTTAACAGCCTTAGAATCCAATTTTCAACCCAAGTGTTTAGGTGCATGAACAAAGCAAGTATACCCAAAAATCCAGGATGGAAGAGAAGAGATAGATGGGGACTCGGGAAGAAGCTTTAAAGGAGTTTTGAATTGAAGGGCACTAGAGGGTAGATGATTGATAAGCATCGGTAAGAACCGTCTCGCCCAGAACGACTTAGGAACATGCATAATGAAGAGAAGAGAATGGGTAACCTCAAGAACAAGACAATCTTTGCGTTCCACAACTCCATTTTGTTCAAGAGTGCGTACACAACTTGTCTAGAAAAGAATACCATGAATCTCCAAATAGGCGTGAAAACCACCATCAAGATACTTAGCTCAATTATCAGTACGAATAATCTTGGTATTAGCATCAAATTGGGTACCCACCATTTGATGAAAATTTTGAAAACACGAAAACTTCACTCTTAATGCGAAGTAAATATACCAAAGTAACACGAGAATAATAGGCAATAAGCGTCACAAACCACCAATAACCAAATAGATAAGTAACTGGTGAAGAACCCCAAATATCAGAATGAAAAATCATTGCGTTTATTAACTTAAGAGTAAATAGACCGTTCCTCACGTAACAAAGTATTTCTAGAACAATGTTTATTAAGGATGGAAAAAAAATGCTCTAAAACCCCAAAAGAGGGATGCCCCTGATGTAACTGCAAAAGTAAGGGTCTGGTATCAGCATGGAGAGCTTAGCTAGATAGTGAAGGTGGAAGAGAAGAGGTAGATGGAACATCCAATAAGTACAGTTCACCCTGCGCACTACTATTGCCAATTGTCTCGTCACCAGTTCCTGAAGCACACAATGAGTGAGAAAAAATGTTACAAAATAGTTTAAAGAACTTGTAAGATAACTAACAGATAAGAGATTAGTAGAAAAAAATAGGAATATAAAGAACAGAAGAGAGAGAAATTGAAGAAGAGCAATGGATAGAATCTTTGCTAGATACAGAAGATAAAGACTTATTGGCTATTCGGGCCTTATCTTTACCAGAACAAGTAGAGTAAAAAGGAAACAAGGTGGAAGAGCCAGTCATATGATTAGTGGCATCTGAGTCAAAGACCTAAGGAATATAAGAGGTAACAACATTAAATGCACTAGGAGAAATGCCTAAGTGAGCAAAATTAGAGGAGGAAGTGAAGGCGGTTGAAGGAGAGATGTCAACACGAGCTATCAAGCGTATGAAAGTAGTCAACTTTGCTTAAGAGAGGAGGTCAGTCTCACCAGATGGGCGTGCAAAGGTTTTAGAAAGATGAGCTTGTGAGCCTATAAGACCATTACATCCACCACCATGGCTGCCTCCACATCCCTAAGCAGGATGACCATGCAACTTCCAACAGTCGTCGATAGTGTGACGAGACTTACCACAATGCTCACGGCGTAACTGGTCTTTAGTTACGAAACCACTATTCTCTCCAGATTTTAAATGACTAGGTGGGCTTGTTTGGGTAAGAAATGTGACAGTTGGTATGATGCCGGCTCTCTTCCTGCTGAACATAAGCATATGCCTACTGCAAAGTAGGAAACGGGTCTCGACCCAAAATCTGAACATGAATTGAATCATATTCAAGATATTAAGGCGACAAGAAAATCATAAACTTGTTATTTTTCCATCAACTTCTGCAAAGCAGAAGTATCAGTTGTACAAATAGCTTGAAAGTCCTAATAATAATCAATCTCGTTCCATAGACTAGTTAACTCGACGAAATATTGGGCCAGGGACTGATCTTTCTGGTCTAACCCACGAAGCTTCTTTTGCAATTTATAGAGCTAAATATCATTGCCAGTCTGAGAGTAAGTCTGAGCAACTGTAGACTAGGTCTTATATGTAGTGTCCAGAAGTAAAAAACTGTGATTAATGGAGGGATGCATAGAAGAAACTGCGACTAATGGAGGGATGCATAGAATGATCTAACCATGACACGACATGACTAGAGCATTTTCTTCTATTTATCGTGTGCGAGAAGGCCCTACAACTGTTGGCTGTTTAGTTTCACTAGTGATATATTTAGATATGCCACGAGCAGTAATGGCTAAATTACTGGCATGAGATCAAACCAAATAGTAACTACCATCCAACTTAACAGGGCTAATATGAAGAGACGGATTGTTAGTAGGAGTCCCGAAACGTGTCAATTCGATATTCTCATGACCACCAAAAGGTTTCTAATATCAGACATGGCCAAGGAGAACCAAGAACAAGCAGTGGGAGATCAAAGGAATCAATGAACGTTGCAACAGATGCAAATCAATGTAGAACTGAACCACGAGAGAATAGATAATACTTAGAACATGCAACTTAACTTATACTAGATCACATCCAACCAAAAAAGGACCAAGAAGACAACATGAAACCCTAGCCACCACGGCAAAGGCGCAAAAACCAGTCGAGTAGACCCTTGTCAGTCCACAAAGGTCCAAACGACACTAAAGCAAGCTAGGAGAAGTCGAAAAAACCATAGGAAGGTGAACTAACCCTAGTTGCGAAGAGGAGGAAGCCAGAAGAAATCAAAAACCTTTAGCCGTGCTCTGAAATCGACCAGATCAACAAGAAGGTTGCTTCGAGCCATGTATAGGCCTAATCGACACCAAAGGAGGGGAGAAAGCTATTGATCGTAGCCTTGATCAAAGGATTGGAGAACCCTAACCAGGTGGCGCCGAAAAGGTGAAGAAATTGAAAAAAATGTATCAAATGATCTAGATAAAGAAGGAATAATCATTAGTGTGATGATCAAGACTAGTAAATCATCTAGGAGGAGGATTTTTTTTTTTAACAATAACAAATTCAAAACAGAAAAAAAAGAAAAGAACGAAAAAGAAGGAGAAAGGAATCACTAAATCTTCTTTACGCAAGATCTTGCTCTGATATCATGTTGAGATTATTGTAGAGATTGAGAATAGAAGAGAAAGTTTGAGAGAATATTATTGTGATAAATGAGAGAGCTGCCAGAATAGCGTTAGCTCCCTTATCACTCTTATTTATATAATAAGATCAAAGTATAATAATACCCCTAACTTAACAAGTTTACTGAATATCTATGTATAAAACTCTCCTTTTATGCATAACATGATTTATATTTGATTGTAAATACCATTTTATAATTTTTAGTATTTTTACCCTAAAAATAAATAAGTATTTAAGAATTATGAAATCTAATCCTTTTTAATCATTGGATGTGAAATTAGATGAATCCAACACATAGACACATACATGCATTTGACATTCATATTGAATTCCATGTAACGAGGTGATATTTAACTAAACTAAGCCTCTTGTCCCAATCAATGTAGATGATATCGCCTTTGTGAAAATATTGCTAAATAATTTTGATCTATGGAGAACTCACATCTTCAAGTTATCCTTTGATACTATTGATGTAGGCAGGTTCAATGCGGACCATAAAAGAAAAGGATAAAAAAAAATTATATTGGTTTTTTCACCCTTTTGAAGTTTATACCTCTGCCTTACGAACTATGCTTTCTTTCTTTGTTATTTTCCTTATTACTCATGTTTGCTTATTTTACTTTTCATAACCACAATTAATATTTGTTGCATGATTCTGCCAAATTTCTTTGGTGCTGATTGTTGATCTCAGAACTTCCAATTTCCAGTTTGGCAGTTTCTGTTATATGTAATTGGTACAAAAACTTACAGTGAGTTGTTTTGACAGTTGGAAACATTCAAGAGACAACTAATGCAGTCGCTTAATGATGATAATTCCCCAGTAAGATTTAAATATCGATTAAAGTTCATAATACTTATGCTGAATTTGTTTATTTTTTCTTCCTTGAACAATTCTTTGCAATTCCTTTGGCTGTTTCAGAAGATGAAACACACTTTTGAGAATCTCATTCTATTACTTTGTTCTTATTTCAACAGCAAGCTGAAACTGTTGATATTGTGACCTGTGACCAATCAGTTCCCAAACCTTATCCTGTGACAGGTACAATCTGATTTTATAGTCTTCATTTATGCTATTTTTAGTAGCTGAACTCTTGTCTCTTCTTTTTTTACAATTTCTTTCTGGGCCTTCTGGCTTTTGCCAATTACAGATGACGTGATGAATGGCCACACGTCACACCATTCTTTTAGTGGTTCTACAGAAAGTGCATACTCAACTGATGATGGTATTTGAACTCAAGTCTAGGGCTTTGTTCAGCATTGCTTTTGCCTGCATATTTCTTATTCTTGGCATTCCTGTGCTGCTTGTTTTGTTTGCAGTATCGAAGCAAGCTGGGCAAATATTTTCTATGACATCCTATATAACACCGCGACTTACCCCCACTGGAACTCCAAAAATCACATCCACGACTGGATCCCCTGCAATGTATTCTGCTGCTGGATCTCCTCACGAAACCTCTCGTACAACTTCTCCGAAGAAAATTCAATATGAAGGACGTGGTGCACTGTCTTCATGGTACCCATCAAGCGAGCAGCCGTCAGCTGCAAACTCGCCTCCTTGCGGACACCCAGTGCCAGGTTTGGAAGAGTTACTGCAAATTCAGTTATCGTGTTATCCTTTTAGGATCTTCGTGGATGAATTATTACTTGTGGTTCTTTTTGCAATACTTCCAAATTGGCAAGAGTTTATGCCATCCCAGTTCTACCTATATTTCAAAAATAAAATGAAAGTAAAACTGGTGCCTATACTTGATTTACTCTTTAATTGCTCATTCTTCTGTAGCAGTTTTTATATCAGATTATTTCCTTTCATGTTTTGATTAATCTTTCCTGTAATGTCCTTGAAAAATTTTAAGCACGGACCCCACGGATTGATGGAAAGGAGTTCTTCCGTCAAGCTAGGTGAGCTCCTATTTTGGTGCTTTGATATTCACAGCAAACGTTTTTTTCTCAGTTTGGTGGGTCCTTTACATACTTTTTCTGGATTTGTTTATAATTCAGGAGTCGCCTTTCATATGAACAGTTCAGTGCATTTCTAGCAAACATAAAGGAATTAAATGCTCAAAAGCAATCTCGGCAGGTAATGGTTGTTGATAAATTTCCTTACAAAGTTGCAGATTGATGCAGGAAGTTACAGATTGATGCAGTTCAAACCTCTTGTGCTCTGATTTTTTGCTAAATGAACATATGATTTTTGATTTTCTCTTCAGGAAACTTTGAGGAAGTCTGAAGAGATATTTGGGCTGGATAATAGAGATCTTTACCTATCATTTCAAGGATTGCTTAACCGTAGCTTACGCTAAATGTTTTGCTGAAATGGTTTTGTGATGGTAGGCATATTTGTCCTCATTCACCACCCTTTCATGTATTTTCTTCTTTTTTCTGTTTTTTTTTTTTGCTTATTTAATTTAAAGAATTATATAGCATGACTTGTAGACTTATGAAGATATGTTGACAATTGGTTTGATCTGAAAGCGACACTGCTGCTAATTTGGGGTCGACCTTATCCAGCTGCTTTGTGTGGGTGGTCCTAAATGATTCTCTACAGATAATTTTTCAAAATGTAAACATGCATATGAGCTGATTCTGTTTCTTGGAACTAAGAGTATAATATAGGCTTGATTTTCCCCATCCCTTGTAGGTATGTTATGCACAACAACTCACTCTCTTTTGTAGTGGTGCTTTGTTTTATGTTAAAATGTGCCGATTGACGCTAGCAAGACATTCATGTCATTGAATACAATATCATATAATCGGGAAGTTTTCTTCCATGCATCTGATAACTCTCTCTCTCTCCCCCATTCATTTTAGTGCATCAGGCTTCATTATATATGGAAGATGTTCGCATCCATGGTTTGATTGTTCATCCTTTGCCTTTCATATTCTCTCTCGACTGACTTGATGAACTGAGGGGGCTGCTGATTAACTCAATTTCTTACATTTTCATTGTGGATTTTGCATATCATGAAGTTTCTCGCCGGAGCAAGATTTGCAAAATGTCAATTCAAGCTCAATTAGACAATAAATTGAGTTTCTTGGTGAGCATTCGTCTAGAGTTTAAAAGGCCAGGTTCAGTTTGAAAAAAGTGGTATTATTTACGTTCCTTAGGGCTTTATCTCGTTAGCAGAGAGTGGCTGGGGGGTCGGCTCATGCTTGATCCTAATAACACACCCAAAAGTGAAGCTCAGTCAGAGCATTATAGTTCTCTTGGGAGAATACAAGCTGTTAAAGTTTGTCGAATGAGCTTCGTATCTAACCCATAGTTGATGAATTCATGAAATCCACAACAAAAATGTCTACAAAGATGTGAAGACATGATTAGTGATTGGCGTCAGAGAAAACTGTAGCTACAATGTTGAATATTTAGACAAGAGGATATAAAACCGATTTTTAATTCTTTATCTAAAGATTAATGTTTATGTGAAATGTGTTAGTTCATTCAAAATTTTCAGTGTGATGCAGTAAACCTGCTTCTTGAATGCAAATTAATTGTGAACACAGTGTGCTCCCTTCTTATTAATTGCTAAATAGAAATTATTAATCTTCATCACCAAGATAGTTACACAAGAGTTGTTCTTTTCAAGTCTTTTAAGTCACAATATGACTTGTGTTGTGTGAAGGAGAAAAAAGCAACTTGATGATCTCCTTTTGACAAAGGGATCTGCAAACCAACCCGGTAGCGTGTTAGAAGTTTGAACATGTAGATGAAAAGACCGACCCGGTAGCGTGTTAGAGGTCTGAACATGTAGATGAAAGGGTAGACAAATCTATGAACAAGGATCTTAGCTTGTTAAGAGAAGCAAAAAAAGGTGTCCTATATAGAACAAGAATAATTCTAAAATGGTAGATGGTGAAAAAGCAAAAGTTGAGATATATCTGTAGTGATCTTATACCCAGAAAATCAGCTTAAGATTCACTTCTAGGCAACATGCACTAACATGACCTTGTTGGAACCATTAAACCACTTGGGAGGTTGTGGAGATAAGAAGATTAAAAAGAAGGATCTATTGTCGGTTAATTAGGGATTATATTCTCACAGGTTTAGATGTTCAAGAACCCTGGCAAAAATAGGGAATATGTGCACACATTTCGCAATCTCTTGAGTACTGAAGTATAATCAAACCAAACTAAGAATTTGTCCCAATTAATTGTGGTTGGCTATATGAATCTATTTCCACCATTGTGCTTTGTTAAGCGCTATATTTTTAGTTAGTTTTAATAACTTTATATATTTTTTCTTAACATGGCATTCCATGTTAATTAGGTCTATTCCTCTCTTTTGTGTTTCTATTGTAGAAATGAAAAGATTTGTAAAATGGTAGGAGTCGCATTAATTGATGACAAGTTGATAAAAAATAGATTAAGGTGGTTTGGACACATACAACGTAAATTAGTTGATACAGTAATAAAAAAAAGCAACAAGATTATAGTTAATGGAAACACTAGGAGAAAGAAAATATCTAAATTAACATGAAATGTCACGTTTAAAAAAGATATGAATTTATTGAAACTAACTGAAGTTATGGAGTTTAACATAGCATAGTGATGTAAAATGATTCATGTATGCGATCTTAATTAATTGGGAAAAAGTTTGGTATGCTTATGTTTCGGTACTTGAGATTACCAAATGCGTGCAAGTATTTCCTCCCACATATTTTTGGCCGGGTTTTTGAACATATGAACCTGCCCGGTCCAAGAGCTTGCATTTTTGGCTTGGATATTATTGATTTAGGCTCAAATATCATCCCGATGCTTGAGTCTTTAATTCTGACACTTGAGCTTCAATTGAGTTTTATTGTTTACCATTAGATAGTGTTCGGTTTAATGAAATGATTTTGTACGGGATTGAAATGACAATTTCTTGGTATCTGCATTGGAATGTCCATTCCATTAAATAGAGGAATACTGATTACTTTTCATCATCATTTTGTTCCACTGTTCATTCCAATCAATCAAACATAACTTTGGATCAGTAGATCATTGTTTTGAATCGAATTTATCGATTCAACAATGCAAGATTTGATCAATTTCTGAGCTCTATAACAAGCAAGTCAGCAAACATTGTTGGCACTGTGTTTGATTGTATTTGAAGCTGAAGGTATGGATTCTTTGATAATAAAGCAGAAAAGTTGATTACCTCAGTGTGTTTTTTATGTGTTGGACCATTTTGGACACAAGTGGGTACTATGGCTAACTATCTGAGTTGGTTGATGGGATAGGAGGGGGGTAGGGAAACCATATCCAGAGGCACCTGATACTTGGGGTTGTGCATTGTGCACAAGATCTTTCAAGCTCTTCTTAAGCAAATAGGCAGCCAAAGTTAAAAATATTTCAGTCACAGAAGAATCCAAAAAAGGCATCTCAGTCATCATTGACATTACTTTCCCAATCTGCAATTAAAATCTAATGCTGCTTAAAATTACAGAGAATGAAAAGAAAAGAAAAGAAAAGTTTAGGCAAAGCTGGTACTTTGTTATGTTTTTTGAGCCAGATACCTTTTCAAACTCAGGAGGAAAGTTTACCCCTCTAAACCAATTATGCTTTTGACAAAAGATTTCATTAAACCTCCTTTTTTTCTTCTCTCTTTTACATAACATTGCATTTATAGAGTCTTAAACCTTTTGTTGTTTCTAAACATTCCCTTTATTAGAGAGAACTGGGATGGCATTTTAAAAGTAGTCAAAAGGTTTATGCAAAAAAATATTCTTGTTTTAGGCTCTGTTTGTTTCGACGTATAATATTTTACAATAAAAAATATTATTTTATGTAAAATGTTGTTTTAGGCTCTGTTTGTTTCGACGTATAATATTTTACAATGAATAATATTATTTTATGTAAAATGGTTATATATATATATATATATTTATTTATTTATTTTTTAGTGTTTGGTTGGTACAAGAAAAACAATTTTCTTTATGAACAAATCATAAATTTTTAAATCAAAACACGCTATTATTTTAATATAGTCCATCCCCACTACTATCCTCTTCACTGCCACCACTTCAACTATTGTTTACATCAGTACAAATATCAAACAATGTCACCACCATAATTAATGCCACCGCCACCGCCATTCAATTGCGACTATCATCGCATGCATTGTCGCCCCTATCACTACCATCATTTTCACTATTGCTACAACTATTGCTGTCGTCGCGACTAGCATTACTAACACTATTTCCACGATCACCACCATCATTTCCACCATCACCCTCGCAACTAGGGGTGTCCAATAGACTCGAAAAATTTATGAATCAACGCAACCTAATCTCCATGAATTGGGTTAGTTTGGTTCGATTCTGTCAAGTAATGGGTTGGGTCCAAGGTCTTAAAAACATTAAATTGATGTAGTTGATTCGGTTATTGAGTTAAAATTTTTTTAAACCGACTTAATTCGAGACTCGAAAAATAATATATAAATTATATAAAACTATTATTTATATTATTTGTGCCTTTAGTTATAGTTAAAAATGTGTAAGGTAAAAATAAAAAAAGTAAAATTTAAGAACAAAAATTTATTTGGGCTTTGTTATGATAATCACCAAAAATTTTTCCTATTTTTCCAACAATGCTAAGTACAACATTGCATGTTTTGCTGCATGTACACGTGTTACTACCCAAAAAAAAAAAATTACATTGTAGAACTCACATATTCTATTTACTTATTCTATTTACCAATATAATATTGCTATGTCACTATTTTTTATTAGATAAATTGCATAAATGGACTTCTATTTTATCATAAAATATAAATTAATTTCAAAATAGGACACGTGTAATTTCACTTAATAAGAACAAAAAAGTGAATGCATTTAGATAAAAGAGGAGTGACAAAATCAGTCTCCAATTGCGGGTGATCTGATCATGTTATTTATTTATTTTCTTTTTCTGTTTTGTCTTGAAAATTAAGATAATAAAAAGTTGTGCAATAAGTAAAACTATATTTTACTTTAAACAATTTTGAAATTAAAAAGGGTGGCTGAGTTTAAAAAGGTATTTAATGCAAGTGGGATGGTCATTTTAAATAATATAATTATATAAATATAGACACTCAGACACAAGGTTTTATGATAATTATAGGAAGAAATGAAGCAAAAAAAAAAAAAAAGAAAAAGAAAAAGAAAAGGAAAAAAAGACATGTTATATTCTTAGCTTAGGGGAATAAGGGTAGAGCAGCAGTAAAGAGGGATTGGATGGGAAGGAATTGAATTTGTGGGAGATATGTTTGTACTTGTTTTGTTGATACATATCTTGGCATTCCCATGTGGTAGATTCTTGGTCTATAAGTAGGATAGCTCTTTTTTTAACTCTTTTTTATGGTGTCCAGCTTTAAACAGTATAAGAGAGAGAGTAGCCATCACACATTCACAGAGTTTGAGATGGTAAATGCACAGTACTGTGCTGATATTTGTTTGACAGTTTTTTCTAAAAATTATAATTTTTTTTCATTTATTTATAACATAATATCATTCGATGACTTATTTACAGGTATCAGATCAATCTAAATTTTTATATGCATAACAAAATCGACGAGTAAGTTCTACGTAATAAACAAACAAATCCGATCATAAAAATATATTTAAAAATTAAACCATAAAATGCACACACCACGGTGCTGTGCAGCACCTTCTCCCATTCCCACATTCACGTGAGGGTTGAGTTGAGAGCCTGACCTCCAACCTTTATCAGGGGGATTCAGGAGCTATTCAGCCTTTAACCTTTTCTATCTCAAAGGGAAAAAAAATGCAATTATATATGTGATCATATTTCCTCATTGCATGAATGCATTTTTTTTTTCTTAACAATGATTTTTCTAAAAAATTTATGTGAACACCCCTTTTGATTCTTTGAACAAGTAATTATGTCAGTACCATATTATAACAGTGAAAATTATTGATAATTGTACAATAATTTCTCTTATTCATTAAGTGTATAATTAAGTACAATATGCATTTTTTTAGTCTTTTTGTGTACCTTAACTATTTTTTTGTTCGCTATATTGATAATTATACTTCGTATTCTTAAATTATGTTAAGACCCTATTATATTATTTTAGATTTTAGACAAAAAAACTTGCAATCTGTCCATTAAAGTACTACTTTTTTAAAGCCTCGCATAGAGTTAGCTCTTCTTTGGCATCTTTTAAAAGTCCATTTTTCTTAATTTTTAAAAAACTTTTAAGCTAAAGTATTTGGCATTCTTAAAAAGCTTACTAACTTTTTTTTCACTTTTTTTCAAGAAAAAAAGCCTAAAAATCTCATGTACTAATTTTTTTTTAGTAAAATGACTTTAATACCATCAATTAAAAGATTTATTCTCTCCTAAAAAAAATAAAAAATAGTGATAGTATTCCTAACATTAAAGCTTAAAAGAAAAAAGAAAGAATATATTAGATATTTGAAAAAAAAAATATAAAAAAGTTACCTTAAACAAATTATCCCAAACTATTACCCCTTTTCTTTATCTTTTTTTTTATATATAAAAAAAGTAAATCTCTTAAAAACCAAGTTTTTTAAACATCCCAAATAAGAGCTTAATTTTTTTTAATAAATAAGCATTGACATAAGAGATATCACATTATATGATATGTAAATGTAGTCACCAAAATAGAGAGCATAGCGTTATTAACAAAAAAAAAAAAATCTTTGCGCGCATTAACTTATCTTCAAGACAGTTATTTTGTTCATCCATGGGTAAATAATATCTATTTTCTTATTGATCCAAATTGTAAAACTCATCATATATTTGATCTTAAAGCTCAGATTTAAATTATTATAAAATGAAATATTTTTCGTCTACATAGTATGAACAAATTTATTTTCCCACCTAAAGAACGACACCACCCTTCATATACGTACCAATAGCTTAATCCTCTCAAGATAAATATGATTTATTTGAATGTCCTCAAAGAATATTTTAAGAAATTTATTGTAAAAAATTACATGAGAGGTTGCTACGTCCATGGCAGCAAATGTAAATTAACACATTCTAGCTTCTTTTTTTTTTTTTTTTTTAAGTTTACTTTTTTAACAGAGTTTTCTGGCATAAGTTCTTTTATTTCTTTTTATCTTTTAATAGTTTTTTAATTACAAATAAATTAAAAAACATTTCACAAAATGACAATAATACTATTAATAAATAAATCTTCTCTTATCAAAAATAAAAAGTCTATTAACATCTAAAATAAATTAAAAGTCAAAAAAAGTGAAGGCAACTTAGATATTTCAATAAAAAGTAAAATAAAAAATCATATCTCAAACAAATTTAAAATTTTAAAAATTACATAGCCTCAAACAATTTAACCTCATAAGTTTCACTTATTTTATAAAAAACCAAATTAAAGACGGGATTTTATGAGGGGAGTTTCTTATCTAGAAATTATATTAAAAAAAATTAGTCCCATGTCTATTATTTTTCAAGTTCAGGTGCTATTGTATTCTTATTTCCTTAATATATCCTTAATTTCATTTAAATAGTTAGCATTGATTGTTTAGCTCTCGTTTGGTTAATCTAAATAGAAATAATTATAAACATTGAGAAATTTCTCAGTTTAACATTGAGAAACTGAGTTTTAAAATTGAAAAATTCTAAATTGAAAAATTTCTCAATTTTAAAATTGAGAAATTAGTTTAAAACTAAAAAAAATTAAGATGAAAATTGAAATGAAAAATTGGCTTTAAAATTGAGAAAAACAAAAGAAAGCTGAGAAATTTCTTAATTTTTATAAAATGAAAACTTTCATACTTTTCTAAAACTAAGGGATTTTCAATTTCAAAATAAATCAGAAATTTATTAAATTGTTGCTTTAAATATTTTTTTATTATTTTATATTGAATATGAATTTTATTTTGTAGGTCTCGACCGGTAGGTTTCAAAAATATTAATCTTATTAAAAATAAATATATTTATTAAAAATTATAGAATGTTTAAAATTTACAAGAAAATACTTCAGAAAATAAGACCCTATTCTTAACTAAGAGCAAATTTATTATAACTAATTTTTAGATTTAAAAACGGAACTTCATCTTTAAAATTCATAGTAATAAAACTAATACTTATAAAAATATTTTAAATATGACTAATAATTAATTAATCAAAAAAGGCTTTTTGTTTGTTTTCCTTTAACCAAGTGGTGCGGTCAACGGCAAACGTATAATTTGCCCAAAGCCAGTAGAGTAAATGTGTCAATGGATCGGATTGACCCATATAAATTGTCAACCCAATTTGACCAACATGATAATAGATAGTTTAACCCAAGATCTAGTCGGGTGATGGGTTTCTAAAATTTTTTTGTCTCGAGTGGTGATCGAGTTATCGATCTTGAGTATAGCCACTCGTCGAACCTAACCTGATCAACCAATATTAAATTTTATAAATTTTTACATTTATTATAAAATTAAGTTTCTTATTACTTTAATATTTTTGTGTAAAAACAATATAATTTTGTTTATGTGTGGTTTAATTCTTAATTAATGATCTTTTGAATTTTAAATTTATTAAATATAATTTTTAATTAAAAAATTATTATAATTAACTAAAAATAGAACGAACTCAACAAAAAAAAATTCAAAATAAACAAATTTAAACTGTTAAATCAAGTTGCACCCATTTATAAACCCGTTAAACCTACGAATTCAAAACTATCAAACTCATTATTCTATTGCAGTTTACAAAATTAAAAACTAAATATATAGTTAAAGCCGAACCCAATCCAACCCCACCATACTCCTAGTGGAGCATCCATGCTATAAATTTGAAGGCTTAAAAGCACCATTAATGCTCACCATAACAAGTACACTTGGTCCCAAAAGAACTGACCCATAATTAAGCACCAGAAGACCTTCAAGTGTCTTCTTCAATGGCTTCAATTCCTCATAATTACCACTCTGATTACATCTTCCGTAACGAATTCTGCGACTTCCCAACTCCTTTGGCACCCGGAAACATTGGCGGCGGCAGCGGCAACGGCGGCGCAGCAATGTGGGTCGAGCAAGCCGACTTACCACCCTTCATTGTCGACAATGGAGGAGCACTCGATAATCGTAATCATATGGTGCCACCTCATCACCCTGAAGTGGCGTCATCGTTTTCCATGACACTGTTCCCGGAGCGATTTGGGGTCTCGGACTTCGCCGTTCCCGTGTTGCCGGAGTTCAATAAGGGGTTTCGCGGCATTGCCGGAAGTCAAGGTTTCGAGTTAGCCGGAATCGGATACGGCCGCCAGCATCAGGATGTGTGCGAGTTGGCGGAGGACTGCAATGGATTTGTCCCCGATTTCCCGACGACGGTTTATCCCGATTACAATGATAATTATTGGGTACTGAACTACTGATCCTCTCCTTTTGGACCACCACTTTTCTTTTTTACATTTGATTTGG
>JAULJZ010172279.1:0-24079 GCA_032270985.1 Heliamphora pulchella
TAATATGCCAGGGATCCAGAATAAAATACATAAAAAGCATGACTTTTCAGTATACATTCCCAACAATCTCCCACTTACACTCAAAGCCATGCAGGAACACACCTGACACCTAACCCTTCTACATGGTCATCAAAGCCTTTATGAGACAACGCCTTTGTAAAAGGATCCGCTAGGTTATCCGCAGATACTATCTTGGAAACTACCACGTCTCCACGCTGTACGATCTCCCGGATGAGATGATACTTCCTCTCAATGTGCTTTCTCCTTGTTGGCAGCATCCATGCTCCAATTGTTGTACAATGACGCATCGTACACTAAAACTTCTCATGTTCGTACAATAACCATTCATACAAAAGAATAATAACAAGACACGCGTAAAGAGGGAATAAATGAGTGTTAGCAGAAAATAAATAGACACATCGGTACTCTACATATCTTAACCGTTCTGGCCATTCTTACTAAAAGATTAAAACAAAAACAATAATTGATCGCGAGCCCGGGTATGTGGAACTGACGAATGTGGTGAACAAACTTCTAGCCATTCCTGCTATCTGCTACCACAAAGGTTACATGAGAATGCACTTAGTATTATAATGAATCAGATGAATACAAAAATACTCAGATAAGAATATGAAAACCACTTCTTCAAATTTTTAGCAACAGATGTACGAATACTAAATTCCGTTTAGCGTATTCATATCATAAGATATAACTAATTTTCTTGTTTCACAATGGTATATTCAAGGTTTACTACCAAAATACAGTATCACTTTTCATATTAAGGCTTAATAGGCACAATATTTATCACTTCTCACAAAGAGTTTAGTAACTACAAGTATTTGTACTTGACATGACAATATAATTAAAGTTTTCATAGCTGAACCATTCTCGGTATACAATTCTATCCCATAATTCATAGGCTTAACACACACCCTTTTTAAGAGATAGGACACTACACAATACCTCAATGAGCTAAGTTAGCACACTCTTTTTCGGCGATAGGGCACCGCATAATTCCTTAATAGGCTAACATACACCTTTTTAGGCGATAGGCACCACACAATGCCTTGGTAGGCTGACACACACCCTTTTTGGGCACCACATTAACATACACCCTTTTAAGCCATAGGGCACCGCACAATGCCTTGATGGGCTAATACACACACCCCTTTTAGCAATAGGGCACCTCACACAAGCTCACACAGAGCAGATACAAGCTCATACAGAGCGAACATTTCATAGTGATTACTCCCATACAGGGCAATTATCTTAAAACCAAAGTATATACTTTGAGTTTTGATGATTTGTAAAGATCCACCAAGTGACTCCGTATAAGTCATGTTTCTATATCTTGAGTGCAAATACAAATGCAGCTAATTCTAGATCGTGGGTAGGGCATTTATTCTTGTGGGTTTTAAAATATCTAAATATATATGTAAACACATCCTAAACATTGGTGTGATGCATACTACACTCTACTAGTCCATTTTCTAAAGCGAGAACATGTACGGGTGCTAATAGCAATCTGAATTTTAATTTTTGGGGACTCTGTTCTCATTGGTCAGATCATTCAAACTTTACTTTCCTATTGGGTTAATTAAACCATAGGTTTCGCAATTAGGGAGAGGTTCCGAATAAATATTTGTTAATAAACAGCCAATTCCCAAATGCTACGTATCTCCATTACACTAGTTAGTCTTGCCTAATTGACTATAGTTTCAACTTTCGTTGGGTCTGTTAAATTCCACCCCTGGATATAACATGACTTAGGAACATTACTCGATCCATCCAAAACTCATCTTTATTAAACTTTGCATATAGTTTGCAATCTCCTAACGTTTGTAAAGAACTTCCTAAATGTTCTCGGTATTTTTCCTCACTTCGAGAATATACTAGAGTGTTAATGATCAATATGATTACGAATTTATCCCCCCCCCCCAAAAAAAAACTCCCAAACTCCTTATTTGTCAAACCTATAAACACCACTGGAACATTAATGACATCACAACAATCTCGTAGAGTTCATGTTGATTCTTAAAGGCATTTTAGATATACCTGATTTCTTTTACTTGATATTGATTGTATCCTGACCTGAAGTTAATCTTCGAGTATACTTTAGTTCCTTGCAACTAATTGAGCAAAGCATTTATCCCACACCAAGGATACTTATTTCTAATGGTGCTTCTTCCTCGGCCGATGATAATCGAAAGCACACACTGGTGTATCCCGAGGTGAGACACTACATCTGATGAAACAATTGTTCAGCTACTCTTCTAATATTTTCTTCATCCCTTTTGCAACTTAGCAGGTGATATTCTATAAAGTGAAAATGATATAGGTGTCATGCCTGAATATAGATCAAATGTATTCTTAACTTTCGATCTAGGGTATTTTTTGGTAAGTCTTTTGAGAATACTTTTTATAATTGACTGGCATCTCCAAAAGTTCCCACCTTTTTCAAATCCATGTCAACTATATGTGCCAATAAATTTATGGTAACTCCTTTTTTGTAACATTGTCTACCCAAGAACAAAAATCCTTTTTTCCTATCTTTTTGGAATGCCCATTTTCAATCTTTATGACTATTTCAAGATTGCTCTCTTCTCTAAGTAGTCTAATGACACATTAAACGATAACTTTCAAACCATCCCAAACATCAGGCCAAAACCTATCATGCACAATGGTGTCAAAACGCCTCTATCTCCTAACCTCAAGGAATAGCTTTTGATTCACACTTCTCTCTAACACTTTCTTTCCTATTGGTGCAATGATTATTATGATGCAGTCGAGATGTCACACCATTATAGCATCTATTGGTCTTATAAAAGATAAGAGATAGGAATGAAAGTGTTGAACATGAGTTTAACAGAACATAAGCACCTATATTGAAAATGGTTAGAGTACCTATCACCATATTCGGTATAACTTGTGCATCTTATTTCGTCATAACCGACACTTGCCCTAGAATACCTGATTGTTCCATCGATCACTTTTCCTTTGTCTTGTATGTCTCTAATTGGTCCACTGTCCCCTATCCTTCTTCTTCCGTTAGACGATAGCGCTGGTATCCTTGAATGTACGCACTATAAGGGCATGTGCCCCGGTTCACCGCAGCAGTAACAGAACTTTCTACTAACTTTCAAACAATCCTTCTTAAAATGGTTAGTGGCCCCACACTTAAAACAAGTGTGTACTTTTATCCCTTTCACATGCTCGGACGCTCCTCTACTTGATTGGTTTTTTGTTAAATTCAAACTTCTTAACTACTGAGGCGCTTCCAAACTTGCGCCTTTTGAATCCTTCTTGTCTTTCGTCGCCCTCTTTATTATCTTTCTTAGACTTCTTTGTCCTAATCACATTCGCGTAATGTTCATCTCAAGGATCATTAGTCTTATCCCTTCATCCTGCATCGTCATCCATCTTTCAGTTTGCTTTATCAGTCTTCCGATGGCTTCTCACATCCTAGCAGTTGGAACAAGTTGGTTTATTGGTTCAGGTTGCACGTGTTCCACTCATGAAGATATTTTTCGTTGTTTTTCATCAGGTTGTTCAAGGGTAAATAATGCTTTGTCCAAGTTCTTCGTACTTCACACTATTATAAAATGGATATGGATTAATATTCTAACTTAAAGTCATACAAGAAGGGATAGGTAGCCAAACAAGGGAAATCCTACAACAAGGAATATCTCCCCAGTCTGACAACATCCTTAGATTTCCAATTAGGAACCTACGCCTACAGAAAGTGTTTTCCAAATGGATTTTAAAGTCAGTCAATCAGACGTCCGAAGATAATGGTATGATATTCCAAGTCCTATACAACACTACACAACAAACTAAAAAAATGCACTTAACGTATGGTCCACCACAGACCATACTCTAACAAGTCTACAGAATCTAAAATTTAGGGCTCTGATACTAAAATATCACACCCACTCCCAGGGGCACAAAAACCGAGAGAAACGATATGCCTTAAGGCAATCAAAAAAGTTTCTATATGAATCAAAATCAAATTATTCTTTTATAGAGACAACAAAAATCGTACATATTAGGGATACGCCATCCTGTATATCCAAACTGACGCATATTTAGCAAAACATTTCACAGTTCTGGTCATTCTTACTAAAAGATTAAAACAGAAACAGTAATTGATCGTGAGCCCGGGTTTGTGGAACTAATGACTGCGGTGAACCAGCTTCTAGCCATTCCTTCTATCTGCAACCACAAAGGTTACAGGAGAATGCACTTAGTATTATAATGAATTAGATGAAAACAAAAATACTCAGATAAGAATATCAAAACCACTTCTTCAAATTTTTAGCAACAGATATACGAATATTAAATTCCATTTAGTGTATTCATATCATATGATATAACTAATTTTCTTGTTTCACAATGGTAAATTTCTAAAAGAAGCTGCCTACGTATCTCAAAGAAAGGGAATTAGGCCATAACATAGTTCAGGCTCGGGTTACACTCGAGTATTGAGACTTTCCTTTTTGCGAGTTTTCCCTCAGGGATAAAACTTTTTGAGCTAATCTGAGGTGATGGGCGTGGAGAAAACATTCTTGTCTAGGTCCATAAGGATAGCAACACCTCCTGGCATCAAGGTTTTAATGAGATAGGATCCAGCCCAATTGGGTTTGAACTTGCCCTTTGAATCAAAGATTGGAGCTCTGATTTCTTTAAGAATTAAGTCACCTTTCTTCAAGTTTCGAGACTTAACCTTCTTGTTAAATGTCTAAGCTACTCTCCTATGATATCCTTGAACGTGAAACAATGCCCTTAATCTTCTTTCATCAAACAAAAGTAGTTCCTCAAATCTATCTCTCTGCCATTCTGACTCGGGGATACTACTCTCGGCCATTATTCTTAGATATGGAATCTCCAATTCTATGGGTAGAACGGCTTCCATTCCATAGACCAAGGCATATGGTGTTGCTCCAGTAGAAGTCCTGATCAATGTTCGATATCTCTAAAGCACAAATGGTAACTTTTTCGGCCAATCCTTACTTCCCTCTATCGTCTTTTATAGAATATTCTTCACGTTCTTATTAGTGACTTCCACGGCTCCATTGGTTTGCGATCTATATGGAAAAGACTTATGACTAATAATTCAATACTCCTCCAAAAGATCTAAAACCTCTCCTTGAAAATGAGAACCATTGCAAGAAGTAATCCGTGCAGAACCCCATATCGACAGATAAGATTCTCCTTGACGAATCTGGCTACTTAAGAGGCCTTTAGAACAGAGTAGGAGGCGGCCACTACCTACTTTGTGAAATAGTCAATTGCTACGAGGATGAACTTATGTCCATTCGATCCCTTGGGTGTGGTCTTTCCTATCACGTCAATTTCCCAAACTAAGAATGGCCAAGGTGATGTCATGTTATAAAGTTGAGATGGCAGAACATGCACAAGGTTTGCGTGAACTGGGCATTTTTGGCATCTTCGAACAAACTGGTGACAGTCTGCCTCTATTGTCATCCATAAATATCCTTGGCGCAGGATCTTTTTAACCAACATTATTTCATTCATGTGAGGCCCGCAAACTCCTCTGTGAACCTCTTTCATCAACTCGTGTCCCTTTTCTATGTCAACACATAGCTTACTAACCCCCAGATATTCTCTCTTGTACAGTCTTCCTCCACAGATCACAAATTGTAAGGTTCCCACGATCCTTCATGGTCGTATGGTTCTTCCACGATTGGATGCCATTCTGGCACATCTTCTCCTTCGTCGTATTCTATGTCCATGAATTCTTGTTCTATCTCTTCCAATTCCCACATGTCGTTCTCTTCTTAGTATTCTACTTCGAGAGAGCACAATACTGGCTCATCGGGCAGAGGTTCTTGGTTTTGGCTCATGAAGAGAAACGATGTATACAGAGGGGTCAAAACTTACGGTTCCCAACGAATTCAGTTGGGGTAGGTTTTTCCATTTTTCCTCTTGTTCTTCTTCTTCTCAGTCTCCTCACTGACTGGAAGATTTTCTTCTTGCTTACTCTCGCTGTTAACCTCTTTTCCTTTTGAAGACTCTCTTATCTCTGACGCTGCTTTCTTTGTCTCTTCAACTCTAAAACTAGGCTCGGCTTCCCCATACCAGGCTGCCCCTTGGTGCCACGTTGCATCATCACTTGGAATGGTCGGGACATGCCATTTGATTTCAATTTTGGCTTCCTCCAACTCATCTAAAGCCTCAAGGCGTTCCAAATCTTCCCACAAGCGTTTGATTTCTTCATCTTCTTCATCATTACCATTGACAGGGGGAGGAACTTCTTCCTTATGGACGATAAAGATAAAAAAATTATCAAAACCATCATCTATCTGATCCTGAATAAAGTCATTGATTAGCAACAACTCCTGACCAGACGACAAAATCGTAACTGGCTTTAATTCTGTTGCAGAGATTATGGATTTTGTAGGATCAAAACTTCCTGACCTTCTTCGATGGCATTCACATTCTGCTGTGTTGTATGATTTGACAGAGGATTAGTGGTAACATTTGGTTTCTGAACAACGGCTGGTGGAGGAATCACTTTGTTGTCTATCAAATCCTGGATCTCGTGTCGATGTCTCATGCAATTGTTGGTTAAATGACTATGGCCCTGGTGGAAGGCACAGTCCTGGGTTAGATTATATCTGAGTGGTAAAGGGTTTGGAGGCGGGGTCAGCTCTAAAGGCTTTAAGAGGCCCCTCTCGATCAGACGGCTCAAGATAGAAGTCAAAGGCACATTAAGTTGGGTGAAAGTCCTCTTTTGATTGCGAAGTTGATTTTGGGTAGCTAGCTGGATAGGTGGGTTAGCTTGATTCGTGTTGGGATTAGCAGGCTCACTTCATAGCTTCGGGTCACAGCATTGGTGGCATTGTTCGAATTATTGGCATATGGCTTTCGAACTTCTCTTTGACTCGATTCTCCTTTCTCGATATCCCTGGAGTGCAGCGCATCCTTTATTTGTCTCCTAGCATCGAAGACTTGCTCAAATGTCATCAGCGGCTATGTTATCAGATATTTGAGGAACTGTGGCTATAAGTTCTTCACCATCATTCTCACTTGTTCCTTCTCAGTTGGCCGGTTTGTCATTTTGCTGCCTTAACCCTCCATTGGGTTAGAAACTCAACAAAAGATTCTTTGGCCTCCTATCGGGTAGTCTCGAGTTCCCGAGTGGTAACGTCGAGCTGGATGTTGTAGTTATACTGGTTGACAAATGCAGTAGCAATGTCCTCCCAGGTTCTTATTTTCGCAGCATCCAAAGACAGAAACCATTTCTGAGAGGCTCCTAACAGAGATCGCTGGAAGAGCTAAGCCTTCAACTGGTCACTGATCCCCATCGGTGACAAAGTTCTCACATACATCCTTAAATGGATCCTTGGATCTCTAGTCCCGTCGAATTTCTCCATGTTGGGCACCTTAAACTTCTCGGGAAGCTTAGCATCGGGGAACAGATAGAGTCCTTTGACATCCAACATATAGTCCTCAACTCCTCGGGCTTTTCTCAAAATCTTCTCCAATTTGTCGACCTTATCAGACAAGATCGATTCCTTCATAGCTAGGATCTTTGGGATTCCCGGCTGGACAAGCTGTGCAACCGCTTGTTGGGCTCCCTCGGGTCTCACATTATCATCCTAAATAATATCTCTTATTCATCCTCTTGGTCATTTAGAACAACTACATTGGGGTCTGTAACCTAAGTTTATAAAGCATGGATCTGATCTTGACACTGAGTCTAGATCTTTGCCTGATTGGTCACTGTAGTGCTGACTCCCTCAATTGTCCGCTGTAATTCCAAAATTTCCCTCAACATATTTGACATAGTGAGTTCTGAATCTGCCATTGGTATCTTCAACTGATCTACACGTCTGAGTTTTTCACTCGAAGATCAGACCCAAGTGCATATAGGTTCTTTTCTACATGGAGCTAGTATCTCGGGTCTCTGAACTGAAAGGACTTACATAAACCAGAGGACTTGTTAGCCGAGCCTAAACTCGAAACAACTCGCTCTCGATAACGGATCGAGAGGACAAAACTAATCCTAATCGAGGTGCTAACTATACAAATAAAATTATCCATAAAAGAAAATCACATAACCCTATAAGATTTATTGATCCTAAAAGAAAGGGTTTTAAGAAACTATATGCACATGAGAAGGCAGGTAGGTCTGCACTTAGTATACCTTCTGAATAGAGTAAAAAATATATCTCCCAATGCCAGGAATGGTGCAAGGTATGGTTAAACGGTACGCAATAACTCTTTTTTCCACATCTATGGGAGTATGTGGCCAGAAAGCTTGTTGGCTTCCCCGATATAGCCTCGAGACAGTAAACTGATCAGGGTATCGGGTAGGCAGAGCTGGGGTTTGAGAACCAAGTACACAAATATGCAAAAATGCAAATGTAATACCGATGAAATTTTTACAACAAGCACCATTGGCATTTCAAGTTAAGCCCTCTTATGATTTTTTTGAAAAACCAATCCTCAGCGGAGTTGCTAGAAAAACTGCGGGCATTTTCGTAGAAGGGGAGTATGGTGCACCGGATATCTATTGTTTTTAGAAAAAATATTCTTTTCTTTTTAAAACAAGCAAAATCCAAGGTATCCAAGCACATTTTAGAAAAATAGAGTCACTACTTGGTTTTTGAGAGAAAACAAGAAAAATAAAAAGAAAGCTGTTGGTCTTTTAAAAGCGTAACCAGAGAAAAAGAGAGTTCGGGCGCTAAGGTACGAAAAGGGAAGGTGTTAGGCACCCTTTTCACCCAACCGTGAGGTTGGCCTCTATTTTGTCAATATTAGTTCTTGTTGTAAACTTCTTAAAGGTAACATATACCGAACGGAAGGTTAAAGAGAGTTCAAACAAAAGCAAGCAAAGAACAAAATCCTAATTACGATCTTAGGGGTCATGCAACTTAGTTGTTATTTCTAGATATGCTACAAGTATCGTTTGAGCAAAACAAAGTGAAAAATAGGCAAGGAGATGGTAAAATAAATAAACAAAGGCTTAAGGGGTCATGCAACAATCTTTATGCCTCTAACACGCTATGAACAGGCAATACAAAATAAATAAAGGAGACTTAAACATCAAATTTAAGCTACTAGGCATGCAAAAAACTCACAGTCATGGCAACCAAAGTTGCGGCTGTGACAAAATGAGTCACAAAACATCCAGCCGTGACAAATATAAGGTTATTGCGAGAAACAGAGCAAAACAAAGTTACGACTGTGACAACTAAAAGTTGCGGCCAAAATTTTTGAGGATCCAAAAAGGGTATAATCATCATACAAGGTCTAAAACAGACTCAAATGGACAAGACGTGCGGGACAGAGACCATAACCCATTTATTCTAGGTTAGAACTACCATCCTTCACCCTCTATAAAAGCAATATCCTAGAACAAAATGTACAGAATATAAAAATGAGTAACAGAGTACTTGGAACACATTTTTCATGTTACTGGTCTCACAAAATCTCACGGCCGTAGCAAGAGTATATGGCGGCCGTGACAAATAAGGAAATAAAAGAAGTGGAGTTGGAAAATAAAGGCAGTCGTTACTGTTGTTCTAATAAAACCCATGGTTATGTTATTCAAACGTCGCGACCATTATGTTTCTTGGAACCACTGAACTAAACTTGACAGAATGAAACACACAAGACAGAGACCATGACCCATTAACTCTAGGTTAGATCTACTATCTGTTTCCCAAATAAAAACATAAACCTCGATACAGTAAATGCCAAACAGAATAAAGAAAGAAGGGAGAACCTTGAAATGAATGGATAACATAGAGTTTTAAAGTGAGTTTTGATGTTTTTAGCCTAATGAAAACGTCACGGCCGTGACAACATGATGTTGCGGCCGTGAGAAACGAAGACAAAAAAAGTATCAGCTAAATGTACAAATGTGACGGCCGTGACTGTAGGTTTAATAAAATACACGGCCGTGACATTGAAAGGCTGTGACCGTCATATTTTTAGAGCCTCAGAGAGTTTTTGATGTGCTTAGTGTGCTTGTGAGTATCAAAATGAAACAAAAAATAACTATTATATACAAAACTGAAAGCCACGAACACACTGTTTATAAGGAAAACTCGAATGAACGATGCTTAGATTGAAATAAATGACAAATAAACAATGAAAACAATAGAAACCTTATCCACGACACCCTTGCAGGGAGAAGATGAGGGTTTATAGAAGAGTCGTGGGTTTCTAAGCTTACCTCGTGTAAATATCCATCTCGAATGCTTCCTCGGATGTGAGAATAAGCTATCTCCAAGCCAATACGAGCTCCAAGACCTCCCTCAATGCAAGCAAGACCACGAACAAGGCCCGAAAAGTGTGGAATGGATATGAGAATACCGGGTGGGGATGTATTCTCACAGAGCTTGGGCATCTAGGTTTTTCTCTCTTGTTTCTGTGCAAAATTGACGCCCATTTATAAGCAAGGTGGGCAACGCAGACCCCCTCTGGGATGCCGCCACCTGTCCAAAAAGATGTAAAAGTGATGGTCGCTACCTTTATGGCAATGAAAAGGACTGTCGTGATTTTTGAAAATCGCGACTAGGCTAAAAAAGTAGCGACCGTGACAAAGGAAGTCACGACCTGTTCTAGGGTTTTCAAAAAGGTAGTGGTCGTGAGTTCAAGGACACGGCCTGTTCTAGGGTTTCAAAAAACGTGACAGCCATGAGGATAGGAATGTCACGGCCTGAAGGTTTTTTGTGGTTTTCTTAGGTTTTGAACTGAATTCGTGATTTTTCTTGCTTGAGAGAATCTTTGAGCATAACTCATTTTTTTTTCATTGGAGCACATTCAAGATGAGTACCTAAGATTCGGCTTGGTCAAGTTGGGGTGTCTACATGAAGCATTCGATTTGAGTGCAAATCCTCAAGGAGAGTCTTGAGGAGTGGATATAGGCTTGGAAGAAGCCGAACCACTATAAATCCTAGTGTCTAGTTCCATTTTCTCTCTCTTACCTCTTTAATTTCACTGTTAATTAATTCTCTGTAATATTTGTTTTGTGAAATTAAAAAGTTTTTAAAAAGATTTTTAAAATTGTTATTATTGTTTTAAAACCCAATTTATCCCCCCTTGGGTTGCCTAGGACTAATAATTGGTATTAGAGCTTGGTCTCTTGTTTAATGACTTAACAGTCAAAGAGGATCTATGGCAACTGGTATTGGACCAGTTTAACCTGAAGGCTAGTTTACCAATAGACCTCCTTTGTTTAATGGAACAAATTATAATTATTGGAAAGTTAGGATGAGAATTTACATCCAGACTATTGTCTATAACCTATGGAGGGTCATCATAAATGGACCTAGAAGGGCTACCTCTGTGGTAGAAGGGTTAACCATCCCTAAGCCTGAAAATAAATGGACTGAGGCTGACATTAGAGAGATACAAAAAAATGCCAAGGCCATGAGCTTGCTATATTGCTTTCTTGACTCAAATGAGTTTAATAGAATCTTCACCTGTGAGACTGCCAATGAGATATGGGATAGACTTGGGTCATTCATGACTCATGAGATAAATCTTAAGATGGATGATAAAGAAGACAACAAAAAGAAGAAAATGAATTGCTTTCAAATCTTCCTTCCCTGAGAAGAAATTTGATGAAGAATTCTCCAGTGATGAAAATGAAGATCTTGCTCTCATTACAAGAAAGTTCAAGATGTTTCTTAGAAATAAAAAACAGGAGGAAGAAAATTTTTCAAGAAAGATGTGAATAAAGGTGAATCCAGCAAATTCAAAGATGACCACATCCGGATAGAATTTCATTCCAGCGAAGTTCGTTTTTACACGTGGATCGAGGCGTCAAGTTTTTGACTTAACGAGGTAGGATCCCAGACTCTCATGTCATATAAGTGTGCTACGAGTAATCGTGTGTATTTTTACCATTTAAAAATGCATAAAAAATTGATTTCTGTTTTGTTAAATCGGGTTTTGGTTTTAAATCGTTTTTGGTCGATTTCAGTTGGATGGAATTGGGTTTTTAGTGTTCCTTTCGAGGTTTTGTGGTAGTTTTGAGTTTGGGTACGTCCGAGGGTGTCGAGAAGGTGTTTGGAGGCTTTGATTTGAGGTTGAGATGGTGGTTTGTGAGTGTTTGAGAGTTTTGGGGCTTGGAACTCAAAACAGAAAAAATATGGGCTTTTCTTGGGTGACTGCTCGCTCGAGCGCCCGATGTTCGCTCGAGCGGACTGGCTGCATAGGGCCTTTTTCTTTTGATCATATCTCCTTCGTTCGGACTCCGAATTTGATCATTTTTGTACTCAAATTGAAGCTCCAGAAGTCTTCTTTCCAATGAGACCTCTCTCAAGATAAAATTCTTTTTTTAAAAAAAAAGTTATGACCAAAATAGTGAGGGTATGTCAAAATTTCTTAACCGTTTTTCACCTATTTTTGTCCAAATGTTTTGAAAAATGTTATTTTTCATCCTTTTTGGAACTTTTCATCAAATTTCTTGTTCCTTGGGGCATTTTGCTGTCTTTGTGTGGTCGTGTGGTGACTTTTCAGTCGATTGAAGTTATGGAGTTCCATCGACTAGCTCTCCTCTAATGGCTTTCAGGCGATTAAATTATGGGGTTCTGTCGACTGAACTCATGAAGAGGGGTGTGGGTCATTTTTGGTTTTGGTTGGTCGTGGTGGGGCCGTGGTGGTTTATGTTTTGTTGTCGTCCTCAGGGGTGACATGGGTTAGTTTAGCGTGATGTTGGTGCATAGTGAGATGCGTGCGTGGTGTTTGTGCATAGTTGGGTGTGGGGGTTTGGTTTCATTTTTTTTGGTTTAGTTTTTCACCGGGCGATGACTGCTTGAGTGGTGACCTATCTGCTCGAGCGGTGGTGTGGCAGAGATGTATGTCGGTAGAGGACCGCTCGAGCGGTGGTTAAGTGCTCGAGCGGTAGTGACCTAGCGTGAAAATCAATAAAGCCTGTCATGCCTTGTGTAGCATGACCAACAACTTAAAACTGGGAAAAAGATATTTTAGCTTAAAAACCAAGGCATGACAGGCTTTATTGATTTTCACGCTAGGTCATTACCGCTCGAGCACTTAACCACCGCTCGAGCGGTCCCCTACTGACATACATCTCTGCCACACCACCGCTCGAGCGGTCATCTCTAGGTGAAAAAGCAAACAAAAAAAATGAAACCAAACCCCCGCACCCAACAATGCACAAACACAATGCACGCATCTCACCATGCATCAACACCACGCTAAACTAACCCACGTCACCCTCGAGGACGACAAAAAAAACACAAACCACCACGGCCCCACCACAACCAACCAAAACAAAAACGACCCATACCCCTCTTCATGAGTTCAGTCGACAGAACCCCATAATTCATTCGCCTGAATGCCATTAGAGGAGAGCAAGTCGATAGAATTTCATAACTTCAATCGACTGAAAAGCCACCACACGACCACAAAAAAACAAAAAAACGCCCCAAGGAACAAGAAATTTGATGAAAAGTTCCAAAAAAGATGAAAAATAACATTTTCCAAAACACTCAGCAAAAAATGGGTGAAAAACGGTTAAGAAAATTTGGCATACCCTCACTATTTTGGTCATAACTTTTTCTACAAAAAGAATTTTATTGTTAGAGAGGTGTCATTGGAAAGACGACTTATGGGGCTTCAATTTGAGTATAACATTGACCCAATTCGGAGTTCCAACGAGGGAGATGTGAGCAAAAGAAAATGGACCTACGCACCTAGTTTGATTGAGCGAGCAGTCACCCGAGAAAAATCCAAATTTTTCTAGTTTTGAGTTCCAAGCCCCAAAACTCTCAAACACTCACAAACCACCATCTCAACCTCAAATCGAAGCCTCCAAACACCTTCTCGCCACCCTCAGACGTACCTAAACCCGAAACTACCACAAAACCTCAAAAGGAACACTCAAAACCCGATTTCATCGAACCGAAATCGACCAAAAATGGTTTTAAACCAAAACCCGATTTAACGAAATAGAAATCAATTTTTTATGCATTTTTCAACGGTAAAAAAATAGACGATTATTACTCGTAGCACCTTTATATGACGTGAGAGCCTAGGATCCTATCTCATTGAGTAAGAAACTCGACGCCTCGATCCACATGCAAAAACGAACTTCGCCAGAATGAAATTCTATCTAGATGAAAGTGTAGCCCACCACGAGGAGACTAAGGATCTGCTGTTGGATTGTCAAAAATTAAGCCACAGGCCCCCGAGAAGTTAGAGAGAAGGCAGAGAGAAAAAGAGGAAACTTAGCTTACAAGTTTTGAAAATATTTAACGCGAAATATTTATAGGTCACGAAAATAATTTTTTTTTATTTTTTAAAATTCGCACCACAATGCCTAATATCCTCGGGAACCAACCCCGCATGCATCTCTAAACCCAAACATGCATAAAAACGCATATCAACATGCTGCGACGAAAATGATTAACACGCGTCAAAAAATGCCAAAAAAGAAAATAGGTCAGGGTCTCACATTATACCTTTTAAAATCTGGTAGAATGATTTCGTCTACTGCAACAACTACGAATCTGAATCTTTCGAGTTCAAGCCTCGATCAAGCCTTCTACTGTATTCCAGATGCGTACCACGAACATAGGTTGGGCTACGATCCTTCGTGAAGTAGAACCTGCTAAACTAATCAACTTTAGGTTTACGTGGAAACCCTAGTGTTGAAAGACGACTTATGATTAGGGTTTAGCATAACCGCATATATATAGGGTTACTGCAGGGACCTGTGGAGTAAATATGACTTGGGATTCTAAAGTAATTATGAAAACTCACCTGCTCCAGAGGCAATTTCATAAAAAACATAAATAACAATTCATACCACTAAAGAAACGTAATTGCACTCCCAGCTACATTCTCAAAACCGATTATTCGAGCTCCTGTTATTAAATGCTTAACTTATCTCCCCACATTAAGATTTTCGATACCCGCCAATTAAATTTAATTATTGATAATTTAATTTAATCGGAATCTTTAAAATTTATTAAGCTCTTCCGCTTAACTTATTTGACGGCCGGATAATTAAATTCACCTACAGGATTTGGCCCGACCAAAACTTATAATCTTCCTTAAGGGGGTATCGTCAATCCAGAACAATCGGGATGTAGATTTCATCAATAATTAATATTCACCATATAATTAATACCACTATCTAACTCACTGAGACTATTGACCCATAAAAGATTGCACCCTCTAATAAATTAAAATAACGACTGCCAAATATACGCAAATAATAATTATTTTGGGATTAAGAGTATAAGCACTCATAATAACATTGGAGTGTGAATTAATTTATATAGTCAGTATAAAATTAATTATCCCAATATGATCTCATTTAATACACATAAAGTGTACTAGCATAGCGAATCAGAACAATAGACGACGCTATTATTTGTTCCCCGTAACCGAGACAGACCTACTAAAACTCTATGCTACAGTCGTACCGATGGTTTGTCCAATTCCATCTAAACTGTGAACTAAAACTTATATTCTGCAAAAACTTATAATCTGGTCTTCTGTGTGCAAGTCGTACTCTACACACCAGATTAAATACTGTACAAAATAATGGACATCCATGCATAACATTTAAAAAAATGATATTGCATTCATTGCTTATTAAGATTATCATAAAATGAAAAAAATAATTTCATTAAAAAAATAAAATTAAACATTAAAACAAACAAAATCCATGAGTTTTAGTATACAACGCTGACAATCTCCCACTTATACTCAAAATTATGCTACCATACATCTAACTCCTATGCTCTCTACATGACTGTCGAAAGTCTTACCCGATAGGCTCTTTGTAAAAGGATCTGCAAGATTGTTTCCTAATACAATCTTAGTTACAACAACATCACCCTTCTGTACAATTTCTCGTATCAGGTGATACTTACGCTCAATGTACTTTTCTTTCATATAGACTCTTGGTTCCTTCGAGTTTGCAACCGCTCTGCTATTGTCACAGCACAGTGTAATAGCCAATTCAACTGAAAGCATCACATTTAGATCCAGTAATAAGTTCCTGAGCCAAACGGCCTCCTTGGTTGCTTCAAAAGCTGCCATACACTCGACCTCCACGGTGGAATCAGTAATGCAAGACTGCTTGATACTTCTCCAACTTATAGTTCCACACCCAAGATAAACACATATCCTGAGGTAGACTTATGAGAATCTTTGTCTGACTGGCAGTCTGAGTCTGTGTACCCCAAAGGTACTAGACAATCTGTCTAATAAACTAACATATAATTCTTAATCCTTAATCTTTTTCAGGTACTTGATTATATTCTTTAACTCAGTCCAATGCTCCTGCCCTGAGTTAGACTGATATCTGCTAACCATACCAACGGCAAAGCAAATGTCGGGTCTAATACAAAGCATAGCATACATTAGGCTTCCTACTAGTATAGCATAAGGAACCGCCTTCATCTTCTTTATCTCATCATGTATCTTAGGACACTGATCCTTGGATAGAGTGATTTCATACCTAAAAGGGAGAAACCCTTTATTGGAATCGTTCATGCTAAAATGAGTAAGGATGTCATCGATATACTTTGCTTGTGATGAGCCCAACATCTTTTATTTTCGATCTTGCAAAAACTTGATCCCAAGGATGTGACTAACTTCTCCTAAGTTCTCTATATCAAACTGTCCAGATAACCATACTTTTACCGAAGATAGCACCCCTACATCATTTTCGATGAGCATGATATCATCTACATAAAGTACTAGAAAGACCACCACGCTTCCATCATGCTTCTTGTACACACAAGATTCATCTGGAATTTGATTAAAATCATAAGACTTTATGGCTTGATCAAATCGAGTATTCCAAGATCTTAATGCCTGCTTAAGTCCATAAATTGATCTCTTAAGCTTGCACAACATGTGCTCTTGGCCCTTTGCTAAGAAACCATCTGGTTGTACTATATAGATACACTCGTCAAGACTTCTGTTAAGTAAAACTGTCTTAACATTCATTTGCTAAATTTCGTAATCAAAATGAGTCGCAATGGATAGGAGAATTCGAATAGACTTAAGTATTGCTACCGGTAAAAAAGTTTCCTCGTAATCGATCCCTTCTTTCTGAGTGAACCCTTTTAGAACAAGCCTAACTTTAAAGGTTTCAACCTTTCCGTCTGCTCCTCTCTTTCTCTTGTAAATCTACTTGCATCCGATGGGTTTTATCCCTTTAGATGGTTCTACAAGTTCCTAGACCTGATTAGAATACATAGATTCTATCTCTAAATTTGTAACCTTTTGCCAAAGATCTGCATCTTTATCCTGGAGTGCTTCGTTGTAGTTACATGGTTCGGTATCTAGTTCTACCGGGATCCTGTCAAAAGACTCTCCCAAGAACATATACCGATCGGGTTGATGAACAACCCTCCCACTACGACGAGAAAATACCTGCCTCTATGTACTAGCAGTAATGCGCCATGCAGAATTTGAACCCTATGCACCATTACCCACATGCTCATCTGGCATGTTAATAGTAGCACCCTGATCTGGTTCAAAATCTGCACCTATCTCGATAATCCTCCCACTACGACGAGATAATGGGATATCAGTGACTTGTGGTTCCTCTTATGTTCTACTTGTATTTTCGCTCAATTTTTCTAGAAGAATTTTATTTTCGGGCCTGTGATCCATAATATAATCCTCTTCCAAGAATTGGGCATTGGTGCTAACAATGACCTTCTAATCCTTAGGATTATATAATAAAACACCTATCGTTCCCTTGGGATACCCGACAAGGAAACAAACTTCTCTCCTCGGTTCCAACTTACCTGTGTTGTTTTTTAGCACATGTGCTGGACACTCCAAAATTCGAATATATCTCAGACTATGCTTGCGCCTGGTCCACAATTCTGTGGGAGTACAAGGTACTGACTTAGAAGGTACCAAGTTCAGAATATATGCCGATGTCCTAATACAAGTCCCCAAAATGAATCTGGTAATTCTAAATAACTCATCATTGGCCTTACCATCTCTATAAGAGTTATATTCCTTATTTCTGCTACACTATTCTGCTGCGGAGTGCCCAATGCAGTCAACTGGAATATAATCCCTTCTGACGATAAGTAGTCCCTAAACTCTCTAAAGAGGTACTCGCCACCCTGGTTGGATCGTAGTGATTTGATACTTTTACCCAGACGCTTTTTCGCCTCTGCCTTGAATTTTTTGAATTTCTCAAAACATTCAGGCTTACAGTGCATCAGAAAAATATATCCATACCTTGAGTAGTCGTCGATAAAACTAATGAAGTACTCAAAGCCACCTCTAGCTCGGATTGTTATAGGACCACACACATCAAAGTGAACTAGTTCTAATGGTTCTTTAACTCTATAGCCTTTAGCTGAAAATGACCTCTTAGTCATCTTATCTTCTAAGCAGGACTGACAGACTGACAGACTGTAAGTACCTCCACTTCTAATGAACTCAAATGTCCATCTTTTACCAGTCTATTTATTCTTTTTAGATTAATATGACCCAAGCATAAGTCCCAAAGAAACATTTGGTTCATTAAAGAAAGATCCTTTTGTTGGAGGGAAACTGCCAAGATCAATGATTTGTAAACGATTTTTCGAAAAAATAAAACTGGGCGGGCTATCGACGAAACAGGGCTCTAGATAAATTTTTTTTTATGTCGAACGATCAAAATAAAAATCCATGCCACCACAGTTAATTCAGATGAATACCTTTTGGTCGATTCTTCAAATAAAAATTTTGATTTCCTAAGTTAAAGCTCCGATCAGACTTTCTACTGTATTTCCAATGCGATTGCCGAACTTAGTGTGGGTTATGATACTTCGAGAACTGAAACCGGCAGAACCTGGACAACCTCAGTCTTGAAAGATAACTTATGATTTTGGTTCAGTCTACCTGCATATTTATAGGGCTACAGTAGGGATCTGTGGAGTAATTATGACATAGACTTCTAGTGTAACCTAGATACCCATCCAGCGATTTTCACAAATATGCAAACCTTTCAGCGGTTTCTGTAATTATGAAAACCTTGCAGCCGTTTCTATATTTTCATAAAATACTAAATTATATTTTATATCACTAAAGAACTGTAACTACACTCTTAACCATAATTGCAAGACCAATTTGCATTGAGCTCATGTTATTAAATGCTTAACTCATCTTTCCATGTTAAGATTTTCGATACCCGCTAATTAAATTTAATTACTGACAATTTAATTTAATCGGTATCTTCAAAAATTCTTTAAGCTCTTCCGCTTAACTTATTTGACTGCCGAATAATTAAATTCACCTGTAGGATTTGGCCCAATCAAAACTTATAAGTTTTCTTAAGGGGGTATCATCAATTCCGAATAATTGGGATGTGGATTCTGTCAATAATTAATATTCATAATATAATGAATGCCGCTATCCAACTCACCGGGACCATAAATCCATAAAAAATTGCACATTCTAATGAATCAAAACAACGAATATTAAATATATGCAAATAATAATTATTTTAGAATTAAGAACATAAGCACTCATAATAACTTTGGGGTGTGAATTAATTTATATAGTCAGTATAAAATTAATTACCCCAATGTGGTCCTGTTCAATACTCACAAAGTATACTAACATAGTGAGTCGGAACAATAGACGACGCTATTATCTATTCTCCGTAATTAAGATAGACCTACTAAAATTCTGTGCTATAGTCATACCGATGGTTTGTCCATTTCCATCTAAACTGTGAATAAAAACTTATATTCTGCAACAACCTATAATTTGGTCTTCTGTGTACAGGCCGTACTCTACACATTAGATTAAATACTGTATAGAATAAAAGACAACCTTGCATAATATTAAATAAGTGATACTGCATACATTACTTATTAAGATTCTCGTAAAATAAAAAAATAATTTTATTAAAATAAAATTAAATACTAAAACAAAATAAAATCTATGATTTTTAGTATACAACCCTGACAATCTCCCACTTATACTCAAAATCATGTTGACATACATTTAGCTCCCATGCCTTCTACATGACTATTAAAAGTCTTAGCCGATAGGCTCATTATAAAAGGATCTACAAGGTTGTCCCCTGATGCAATCTTGGTTAAAGCAATATCATCCCTCTGTACAATTTCTCATATCAGGTGATACTTACGCTTAATGTGCTTTTCTTTCTTGTGGACTCTTGACTCCTTCGAGGTTGCAACTGCTCTGCTATTATCACAATAAAGTATAATAGCCGATTGAACTGAAGGCACCACATATAGATCCAACAAGAAGTTCCTAAGCTAAATGGCCTCCTTAACTGCTTCAGAAGCTGCCAAGTACTCAGCCTCCATGGTGGAATCAGCAATGCAGGATTGCTTGATATTCCTCCAACTTATAGCTCAACCTCCCTAGGTAAACACATATCTTGAGGTGGACTTGCGAGAATCTTTGTCTGACTGAAAATCTGAGTCTTGTACCCTAAAGGTACTAGACTGTTTGTCTGGTAAACAAACATATAATCTCTAATCCTTTTTAGGTACTTGATATATAATCTTTACCGCAGTCCAATGCTCCTATCCTGAGTTAAATTGATATCTGGTAACCATGCTAATGGCAAAGTAGATGTCGGGTATTGTACAAAACATAGCATACATTAGGCTTCCTACTATCGAAGCATATGGAACCACCTTCATCTTCTCTATCTCATCAGGTGTCTTAGGACACTGATTATTGGATAGAGTGATTCCATACCTGAAAGGGAGAAAGCCTTTCTTAGAATCCTGCATGCTAAAACGAGTAAGGATATCATCAATATACTTTGCTTGTGATAAGCCCAACATCCTTTATTTTCGATCTTGCAAAAACTTGATCCCAAGGATATGGCTAGCTTCTCCCTAGTCCTTCATATCAAATTGCCTAGATAATCATACTTTTACCAAAGATAACACCCCCACATCATTTTTGATGAGCACGATATCATCTACATAAAGTACTAGAAAGATTACCACCCTTCTGTCACACTTCTTGTACACACAGGACTCATCTGGACTCTGATCAAACTCATAAGACTTTATAGCTTGATCAAACCGAGTATTCTAAGATCTCGATGCCTGCTTAAGTCCATAAATGGATCTCTTAAGGTTGCACAACATGTGCTCCTAACCCTTTGCTATGAAATCGTCTGGTTATACCATATAGATACACTCGTAAAGACTTCTGTTAAAAAAAGCTGTCTTTACATCTATTTACCAAATTTCGTAATCGAAATGAGCCACAATGAATAAGAGAATTCAAATAGACTTAAGCATAGTAATTGGCGAAAAAGTTCTCATAATTGATCCATTCTTTCTAACTGAACCCTTTTGCATCAAACCTAGCTTTGAAAGTTTCAATCTTCCCGTCTGCTCGTCTCTTCCTCTTGTAGATCTACTTACATCAGATGGGTTTTATCCCTTCAGGTGGTTCTACAAGTTCCCAGACCTAATTAGAATACATGGATTCCATCTCTGATGGCCTTTTATCCAAGATCTACATATTTGTCTTGGAGTACTTCATTGTAGTTACATGGTTTAGTATTCAGTTCTGTCGGGATCCTGTCAAAAGACTCTTCCAAGAACATATACCGATCGGATTGATAAACAACCCTCCCTCTACGACGAGGCAGTATCTGCGTCTACGTACTAGCAGTAACACGTTGTGCAGAATCTGAACCCTATGTGTAGTGATCGGGTACGTTTTTAATTTTCAGCTAATTAATTATATAATAATTAAATTCGTGGAGGTGATTTTTGTGAACGATAATGTGTGGTGGATGCGGTTGGCACGAGTGGATATTTGAGAATATTTATTTTTAATTAACTTTAAAGAGTTAAAAAGTTTTTAAATAGGAAATTGGAATAAAGCTAATTGGTTAATTAAGATTTTATAAAATTTAATGTTAAATTATAATTATATGTTTGAGTGAAGACTCTAGAAAGATGAAACCAAAAAAAAAAACCGAGGACCGAAAATTTTTCCCAGACCGCAGCACCTAGTTCTCCTTCCTTCTCTGTTTTTCTTTTCTCTTGAATTCGGTGGAGCTTTCTAGAAAATTCGAGAGGGAGAGATCGAGAGATCGAGAGAGAGGGATCGAAAGAGAGAGAGATCGAGAGAGGGAGAGAAAGAAATACATATAAGAGAGACCGAAGGTCCCCCTCTCTGGACGCCTTCTCTCTTACCCCTTTTTAATGGTGGTGAAAACACGGAGAGACAGAGAGCAAAGTGGCGCGAGGAGCGTGATGCACGCAACCTGTAACCACCGCACCACTCACCCCACCACCGCGATTGCCAAAGCTGCCATCTGCGCCGACGACCACACCCCAAACCCCTACCCCAAACTGCGCCTCCTCTGTTTTCTTCTCCTTCCCATTTTCGGCCATGATTATTGCTCGAAGCTCCAACTTCAATTCTTTCAGAAATTAATGGGATTGGGCACCGAATATTGAGAGCTAAGAGAAAGGTCAAGAAGAGAAATTGAATAGGGACAATCTCAAGTCTTCCTCTCTCTTACCGTCGATTTAACATCACATTGGGAAGCTTTGAAGAATCAAGGTGTGATCAATATGTCGAAGCTTCATGGAGCCGCAACCTAAATTGGCCGAGACTCAAGGAGCAGAACACCCTGGTGGCTGAAACCCTAGGTGACATAATTGGATAAATTTTGATTTTTCATGAAATTAAATTACACTAGAAGAAAAAAACCAAATATGATTAAAGGATGGAGGTTATGATTATATTTTTGAATCCTATTGTTGAATACAAGAAAGATTTAAGCCTTATTCATGAATCTAAACATTAAATGAAGAATTAATGAAGAATTTACTTAAGTCTTAGACCCGGTTGGGTTTAATTACATGAAATTGGAATTCAATTATGGAGTTGAGGTGTTTAATTAGTAAATCCAATATTGGAGCCTGAGGTTGTGTTAAATGTGTGGTTAAGTTTTTGGAGTACTAGTTTCTTGGGAGGACTTAAGATGAGAACACATATTAAAATTTCTTGAATTTATGAAGTGATTTCTTGATCTATATTGTAGACTGTGGATGAAAATTTATTATTAAAATTTAATGGCTTGAGACTTAAGTTATGGGAAATTCTAACTGAGTTAGGGTGAAGTTTTGTTAATTTAGAAAAGGATGGGACTAGTTTTAGGAAAGCTACGCATAGGAAGTCAAATTTGGAGAAACTAAGGGAACTTGGATCTATTTAACTTATTAAATGTAGATTTAACGATGAAATGTTCGGTTAAGATAAAAGATTTGGGAGGTTGGATGATTTAGTAATCCTAAATTAATTTGGAACATTTGACTTGGTTTTATGTTACTTGGAAGGGGTAAATGAGATATGAATATCTTACTAAGAATGTGAGCCATAATAGAGCATGTTAAATATTTATGGTGTGAGACCCTGACTCGTTTTCTTTTTTCGGCATTTTCGGATGCGCGTTACGTGTTTTCATTCGAGCATGTTTTTTCTGCTTTTGATGCATGATCGGATTTAGATATGCATGCGGGGTAGGTTCCCGGGGCCGTGGGCCGTTGTAGCGCGAATCTCAAAAATTTAAAAAAAAAATATTTTGGAGGCCTATAAATATCTGGAGTTAGATATTTTCGTAAAGATATTTTTCAAGACTTAACTCCTAAGCTTCCTACTTTTTCTCTATCTTCTCTCTAAGTCCTCGAAGGCCCGGGGCTCGATTTTCGGCGATCCAACAGCAGATCCTTACTTTTGGTGTCGTGGGCTACGCAACCATCCGGTCAGATTTCAATTCCGGCGAAGCTCGATTTTGCACGAGGATCAAGACATCGAGTTTTCAACTCACTGAAATAGGATTCTAGACCTGTATGTTTTATAAGGGTGCTATGGGTAATCGGGTGCCTTTTTACTAGTTAGATCGCTGTAGATCTGAGTTTGAATCAAGTTAGGTTTTTGGGTTTAAAACCTGTTTTTCGTCAATTTTGTGGATGGAATCGGGTGTCGGGGGTTTCTTTTGAGGTCTCGGTATTAGGCCTAGGTGTGTGGGTGTTCACGGATGTTGGTTTGGAGTTCGGAGGCTTCGAATCGGGGTTTGGATGTA
>JAULJZ010172289.1:0-24079 GCA_032270985.1 Heliamphora pulchella
GGTTTTACAATTGATAATCAAAATATAACAGTTGAATAAAAGATTCCCAAGTTCAACTCTCATAAAATCGTAAACATACATTCTCATATATGAATAAGCATATCGCCAAAAGGCGTACTAAACCCGCCTCAGCAGGCATCACATGTAAAAGTACATGTCTCGAAAAGGGAAAATTACAGCAAGTCTTCCATCACCTCTGCACTAGGTCAACTCGTCACGACCACCTGAAAAAATTTTCAAAAAATCCCACCACGTGAGCCGAAGCCCAATAGAAACAGATAATCATAAGCTGTAAAATAGGATATGCAATCATATGGTGGGAGCTAGCTCAACCACAAGCCCAAAACGGTTTTCTCATAAAAACCACCAGTTTTCCATCTAAAAACCTTCATTTTCATCCTTGAAACTATGCATATAAACCTAAGAGTTATCATGCCACAGTTATGAAAAAGCAATAAAAACACAGTATTCTCCACTCGGGACACGCAGCCGAGGAGACAAGATAAATGAGATCCTATGTACTGACTCTGTCAACTCAAGATAAAGGTAACAACTATAGACTCCTGTCCATTACCCTAGTTCTAAACCACTTAAGGCCTACTAGGTAATGACAAGTTCTATACGATGTCATGACAATATACCCATTCAAGGGATAACCTTCTTCTTTACGGATTTCTACGACAGATGGACGAAGTTAACCAAATCACGACTCGCTTCTTTACGGATTGTCACGACCGATGGACAAAGTTAACCAATACCACGTTTACGGGGATAAACCCGAGGGACCGTAGCGAACCCACTCTGCGCACGTTTTTGGACTTTCACCAAGGAGCAATGGAAGCCTAACTCAATACTCATCTACTGTCATGGTACATCTAGGGATAACATTTCAAAACCAACTCACAAAGCAGATATACAACACATGTATATAAGAGGGATCCCATCCATGAATGATGGAGATCAAACAACATATGTAAAAACATATTTTCACCCAAACGTTTTAGAAGTTGAGACTCAACCTCGAGAGCTAGCTCCAAACCTTCAACCAAATACGTTTTGAAAAGATTCCCGAAACCCCGTTTTCAAACCACCCCTTTTGAGAACCATAGAGTTTCATAAAAACCCCAGATCAACATCACACGAGGGAAACTTGAATCAAAACACTTCATTTTCCCAAAACAGTCCAGGTTCAGTCGACTGGACCCACCCTCCAGTCGACTGGAAATCACACTGGAAAAATGAGCCAAAACAGAAGGAAATTCAGTCGACTGTTCCCATGAGTCCAGTCGACTGAACTCACCAAAAGATGATCCAGTCGACTGAACTTACAGGTTCAGTCGACTGAACCAACCCAGAAACTGTTTTTGAGTTACGATTTCACTGGTTTTGTGCTTCCAAACCCCAAACCAAGCCTCAAAAGCACCCGTTTTGATACCTAAGAGCATACCCGAGCTCAAGGCTATCATAAAATCTCGAAAGGAACATCCCTCTTTCGATTTCATCCACAAAAATGCCGATAAACGGTTTTAACCCAAAACCGAATCTAAAACGTAAATCATCTTATCACGCATTTTAAAACGGTGAAACTATCGAAGATTACATATAGGTCCCTTATACAACAGTAGAATTTGAAATCCTATCTCGTTGGGTCAAAAACCCGACGCCTTAATCCACGTGCAAATTCGAGCTTCGTCGGAATCAAAATCTGACTAGATGGATGTGAAGCCCTCGATGCCGATACTAAGGATCAGCAATTGGTTTGTCAAAAACTAAGCCCCGTGTCCCCGAAAAGTTAGAGAAAAGGCAGAGAGAAATTTGAGGAAACTTAGGAGTTAAGTTTTTAAAAATATCTTTTTAGAAAATATCTAACTCCTGATATTTATAGGCCTCCAAAATATTTTTTTTTTGAATTTTCGAAATTCGCACGGCAACTCCCTACAACTCCGGGAACCAACCCCGCATGCTCAGATAAACTTAAACATGCATCAAAACGAAGACATCATACATCACAGAGATATGTATAAGTAAAACACATCATATATACATAAGTCTAAAAAAGAGACGGGTCCGGGTCTCACAGTCACTCATAATTAAATACTCAGAAACAGGTTTATATATTGGTGCACTCGTGGTAAGAGGCAGATGTTATGTTAAGTAAATCAAATATATTTCGCATACTTTTGACACGAAAAGACGCTGAATTAAAAACAATGACTTTTAATCTCGTGATTAGAATGCCAATTATTGGGAATATACGAAGTGCTTCAATCGTCATTTTCAATTAATTATTTTTATACATTAGACCATGTCATTCTTATGATCAAATAGGTCTTTATTTTTTATTATAGCGTTAGGTAGAAAAATGTGTTTCTGGGTTAGGGTTGAGCGTATATATTTTCATGGAACAGGTTAATTGCTAAACATCACTCAATTCTCCATTCTTTTCAATTATTGCTCACATTCACATTCCCAAAGCCAACTTTTGTTTTTATACTCCACAGAATTTTATATTTTACTATTTACTCAATCATCTCTTTTTTTTTACCACTCAATTGTCCATTTTCTTTACCCTTTTTTTCATTCAATTTTTTTCTCTTTTTTTTTCCTTCTTTTTTTTTTCTCTTTTTTTTTACAAACTTTGTCACCCTTTTTTTATTGTAGACTTTATTGTATTCATATAACCACTTTACATGTTCACATAACATTTTCAGATATAACAGGAGAACAAGAAAAATGCTTACATGTAAAAGACTTAAAAGAGGAGATTAAAGTCAATTGAATAGAAAAAATACGAACAAACTCAAATATAGAAACATGGCCTAAAATTCTTTTCCAAGTTTGACATAGTTCTTTTGCATGATCCTTAATTTTAAAAAATTTCAAATGAGTTTTATAATAATATTCTCAACTCTTAGCCATAATGAATGAATAACGAGATTAATTAACAACTAATGCATGCTGAAACAAAATGTAATATGAGTAAATGTAGAAAAAATTTTCAAAAAAGAAAAATAGTCTCAAAAGCTCACTTAGGGTTAAGTCTTCACCTTTTTGTTTTTTCAGTGCTTTTTGTCCCTGGTAACTGCGCTAAAAATTGGTTCGTTGTCGTACCATAACAAAATAAATATTTAAAATCCTAAAATGAATTACTATTTGGTAGAATAGTAGTTAAATGCAGGTATCGTTCCAATGAGGACAAATAAGCTAAGTTACGGTATTATCAGATTAATATCTAAAATTACTTTGAAATAGAATTTAATTGATATTATAAAAGATAGTTGATTTGAATAAAATAAAATAATAAAACTATTCTAAATCTAAAAGATAATCAAAATTCTTAAAGTTTGAATCTATCCTAGCTAGTATTTTAGTTTCATTCAGATTTTATTTTATTCATTCGATTCAATCCAATCTGATCACGACTACAAGACTAACACGGATTAAAAAAGAGGATAAGGTTGAATCTAAACCCAACATATCTTATCTTAGACGTGGCACGCATCGTCCGAGTGATCCCGGCATGATCCGTCATATCCGAGTATAAGATATCTCACGTTTGGATAAGAATAAGAGCATATAACAGTTGCATGATCTCGTTATTACAATCACCGAAAGTAAAAATAAAAACCCGTTGATCAAACATCAACGTCTCAAAATCAAACAACGAACAGAATCGAATAGAAAAAAATATAAATCTAAACTAATCCTAAAATATTGACTAGGGGTTCATCATCCCATAGAAAGAAGAAGATTAGCCAATCATGTTTTTCCTGAATCCATGAAGAGTTAAACAAGAACTGGTTCCCGGGCCTCTGTCTCGTCTTCCCGTCACTTCCCGAGCCTCCACACTTGCCTCTTGATGAGTCATCAATCTGATGTTTTAAGATTTAAAAGTATTTGAATGATTCCCCCAAGCCTAGTATTTATAGAGATGATCCACGCCTTTTATTTCAGTGTTTTAATTAAATTCTGACTGTCCCGTTTTGTCCAGATGCTTCTTGTTCTGTCTGGACACCTTTCCAACAGTAGCATTTTCGTCCGAACGCCCATATTTTCGTCTAGACACAAATCATTCTGGTCAATTTTCGTCCGGACGTCCATATTTCTGTCTGGACGAAATTTTGCAAAAATATGACTGTGTTGTTGTCCCGACTTCAAATGAACATAACGCCTTTATCCGAACTTTGAATAGGGTCATTCTTATATTCAAATTGAAGCTCCGAAAGTCTATTTTCTAATGGTTCTAGCCTCATATCAAACTTGCTTTTGTACAAAAAGTTAAAACTAAAATAGTGAAAGTATGTTATTTTTCTTCATACATTTTTGGCATATTTTTTACCGAACTTCTTTTGAACCATTATTTTCCTCACTGTTAGACATTTTTACTAAACTTCTTAAACTTTGAGCTATTATCACTCATGGTGCCGGGTCTTCGGATCCTAAGATCTAACCGGAACAACGTGATTTTGATCCTTTTGGCTTCTATGTTGGAATTGTTGACCTTTGATAGTTTTTGATCCATTTTAGACTATTTTTCCACCATCTTGCTTCCTCCGATGCTAATACTAAAACACTACTAAAACATATTATTAAACACATAATTGACGCTTAGCGAAGTATACTTTGCAAGATTTGATCGGCACTTTTACGTACCGATCATATACATAAATACCAAAACAAAATTTTTTTTTAGCAATATAATATGATTAAAATACAAAAATATTATAATTATTTTTTTCTTATATTTTTTAGTTTTTATCTTTTTAATTCTAATTAATTTATCACTTTTTCTCTCCCTATACCATGTCATTTTATTTTTATTAATAATTTTTTTCTTCTTAAAGTTAAAAAATGCCCTGTTATAATTCTAATCCCACCACATCTCCACTACTTTATTAAGCGACTCTTTGGCAACTCTAACTTTTTGATTTGTTGGCTAAAATTATAAAAAAGCTAACATTATTCGTTTGGCAAAAAAACTAAAAAGCTAAAAAGCCAAAAAGCCAAGTAAAAACATTCACTCCTAAAATATTCTATTCAAATTCAAACCATTTTAAAAATACGATAATAGCACTCATTCATAATTTATTTACTACTACTATCAACTACATATAATTGTTAATATCAAATATATATAAAAAACAAAAAATAAAAAAAAATAGTTTTTATCTAAACAACGAACTTCAAAAATACTTGTTTAAAAGCTAAGTTACCAAATAAATTATTTTTAAACAAATTTAATTTTTTTTTACTAAAACAAACTTTTAAGCTAAGTGCAAATAAAGGTCTAAATTTTGCTATTCCGCCCCAACTAATAGTATACGGGATGCGGGAAAGTAAAATCAGATCCCCATCCGTCCAACCATTAAAGATGCTCCAAGGTATCATTTATATTTCTTTTAAGGGTAAAATGGTAAGCTGCATAGTGTTTGTACAGTTTAGTCAAAATATTGTTTTCTTCATTTTTTTCTATATTGTTTCTTTAAGGAGTTTGGGGTCCAGTTTTAATTTAGAATACTTGTTAATTGATAAATCCCAACTTAAGATTAATATTCTACTAAATCTTTTATTATTATTATTATTATTATTATTATTATTATTATACTAAAAATGTTTTTATTTTTTTATGTCACTAACTGTGGAGACAGGCATTTAAAAAGACTTGTTGTCATTCACACATCATTGAAGCTAAAATCTCAGTATCACTCATAAAGTGATTTTTAATCCCTAAATGGCTTTGAAAAATTTTGCTGAGTTCCCCTACTTGATTTGGTAGTAGAAAATTTAGGACAAAATCAATGATGCACTATTACTCTTTGACAAACTAATTTGGATCTCTTATGCTCTCATTATTTGTCGACATTATGAAGACCAGATACAAATTATTATTAAACCTAAGACTCTTTGTAAAACTCTAAATGAGACATTCTTCTATCGGATTTTAAAAAATAAGATATTTAATTTGTAATGTATAGGTTAAAAGTAAAATGTCCTATATGTGTAATGTGAAATGTCTCAGCAAAGAAATGTGAAATTTTTCTGTGTAAGCACAAATGCATCATTTATGTAGAGAAATTAAACATTTTCTATGCGTAACTAAAATATCTCATTTGTATAGAAAATAAAACATTTTTTTATGTAAAACTACAAATGTCTCATCTTTATAGAAAATGAGATAATTTTATGTATTATTTGTGCAAAAAAGTTAAACATTTGTTGTGTAACTAAAATGTCTTATTTTTGAATAAAATGAGATATTTCTATGTGTTATTGAAAATATCTCATTTGTACTGAAAATAAAACATTTCGTATATGTAGGTAAAAATATTTTATTTTTATACAAAATAAGAGATTTTTTAGGTGTAATTACAAATATATCATTTGTGAAAAAAAAAGAGAAGACATTACTATGTGTGAAATGTCTTTTAACTAAGAATGTCTCACTTTTTTGGAACTTTTGATAAAAACAGCCATATCTTAAGGTCGGGGTTCGATAAATAACAACATGAATTGAGTAACCACGTGTTGTAATCTTGGACAACTACTATTTTTGTTTTAAAGTTTTAAAATCTCTTCACAAATTTGTTTTTACTATTTACTCAATCCGTTACTTATTCTGGTGTGTAAATCTTCTTTACAAAAGAAACCATAATATATCTTCTCATCAAGACGCCAAGTCTCAAGACTGCACAAAATTCCATTTTATTCGTTTGGGGTTTAACATGGATCACTTCTCATCTGAATAGATATTTAATAACAAATTAAATAATTGAAAAAAAATAACATATTTATTTATACATCGCAGAGTTTCATCATCTGAAAAGTTTAACAGGGTTGTTTCCTCCCCTCAATTCATAGTGGATCTACAAAAATAATTAGAATCATTCATTTTATAAATCCTACATAATAGATTATTTTTGCAAAAAATTATTTTGATCGGATACTGATAAATATGTGAACAAATAGTAATTTATTACACAAAATGAACGATTTTAGTTTAAAATGAATTGTTAAGTGAAGTTGTTCATTTTGTGCAATAAAATATTAATTTTTATATATCTATCAATATCTGATTAAATTAAATTTTTGTATAAATATTCTATTATATAGACCCTTCAAGACGAACGATTAACATCATCGTTGTGAACCAACTAAAGACCCATAAATAAAGTTTGATGGGTCTTGAGACTTGGAGGAAGTTAATCAATCTATATCTACGTATATCTATTTATATCTACATATATCTATCTATTAGTTAGTATATTATATATAAAGGCATATTTATTTACAGTAATTATAAATTTCGAACATGAAAACTTATGAAATAATCAAAATTGATGAGGACTAATTCCTAAAAAAATTTACTAAATAAAAATCAAATTAATCTCCTTTTTGTTTTTCTTTTTTAAGATGTGAATTTTGTGCTGTTGTAACTAAACATTCTGTATTTATTGATAAGATTGAAACTTGTGACATCATGCAACACCTCAGCACTTATGAATCACGGTGACTAACTTAAACGGTAGAGCTTGGGGACCATACGTTCTTGTTTGATTGCAATTTATTATTTTGCTTTTGGATTTTTATTATTTATGTGGTATTTAGCATTGCTGAAATAAATAAATTATAGATTGTAATTTGTAATAAAATTTGTGAATACTTGGTAAAAATTGTAACTTGTAATTGAAATAAAAAAAAAATTAATTATAAGTTGTAGCAAAAGTTATGAGTGTTTCGAAAAATTTATAATTTATAGTTAAAATTAGTAGTAGAAAGCTAAATATTATTAGTAATTACTTTGCCAAACACTCCCTTAATTTCACAAACACGCTCTTATCTAATAATATCATTTTACTCTTAGTCTTCGTTTGAATTGAGATTAGAGAGAGTAACAAAGGGGGTTAGTTACGCGAGAAATTAAAAAAAAAAGAGAGAAATTATGAGAGATTTTTCCTCTTGTTTAGTTATTCAAAAAGAAAAGATAGGATTATCTCATTCAACTTTTTTGTTTAATAATAGTTAATAAAGGTAAAGAAGATGTTTAATATTCATTTACTTTTATAACATTTTTATATTAGTTTAAATTCTTATTTTCAATATAAACAAATTAAAAAAAGGCTGTAATTGATATCATAAAAATAAGCGTATCCATCCTTTCACGTTTTTTTTATTTTCTTTGAGTTGTAAAAAGATAGAAAACCTCTTAAAAGTAGGTTATTTCTCCATTGAAAAATGCTAACTACCGTCCAATTGGCGGTGGGTAATAAGTGTGTAATGTATAGATATCTATGTAAAATGTATTGATATTTGTGAAAGTGGTAAGTTTTACCTTTAAAAGTATATTAATATTAAATTTTTTTTATCTCCATTAACTTATTAACCACCGCCCAGTGGACGGTGGTTAGCATTACCATTCTCCATTTACTTTCCTTCCATTTACTTTCCTTTCTCTTCTAAAACATAATCTACAATCAACTTTTTCCTTTCAAATCGTTTACTTCCCCTTCAAAGTACCCTTGAATCCGAACAAAGGTTAATTTTAAAATTATGCATTCATGTATGTTAAGAATTTCTCCTAACGTCGTTTCCCAACTCGTTTGGCAAATCTGTGACAAAATCAATATTTATATTTCAATGTTCATATTTCAATGATATGACGCATATTTTTCTTGGAAAAGCTTTGTTTTTAAGTGCAGGAGGAGTATGAGACGTCAACACAATAACCAATATGACTCAACAAAGTCGACTGTAAGACATGCAAGACTGCTCGATCAGTCTTTAGACTGCTTAAGCAGTCCCGTACGGGCAAGTTTTATTTTTAACAACTAGGGTTAGCAACAGTCTATACATATATTGGTTTTAAGCAACTTTATTAAAGTGGGCATTAGGGTAATTATGGTGGGCAGCCATTTGGGAGATCAATTATTGAACATTCATGCTTGACGATCCCATGCAACATTGAAGCTTCAAAGATATCCGTTCAAGCTAAAGAATTGTCGATACATCTGTGACTTGAGAGGATTCTCAAGTGAAGAAGTTCGTAGGTAGATTCTGAAGGGAGACGAGCACGAATATGGTGCACGAAGATTCAGCAAGAAGACTGGTTAGCAATATGTTGAGAATTTAACTGGGTATTTTAAAGGTTTTCTTGTAACCAAACTCTTTCGTTAGTACTTGTCTTTCAGACTTAGATAAGTCTCGTGATTTTTACCTGATTAGGATTTTTCACGTAAAAATTGCCGGTCTCTTGTGTGTGTTTGATTGTGGTTTGATCTTTATTATTCTTTGTTAAATTCATTCGTGCAAATCAAACAAAGGTTTTAGTTTTAAAAAGTTAAACTATTTTTCAATTGGCATCAGAGCAAGATTCTTGTTGATCCTTTTTTTTTTGATTTACACCAATGAATTATTTGAAAGAAGGTTCCTCCATCGGTAAACCCCCTCTTCTTGATGGGTCTAATTACCCTTTTTGGAAAGTCAAGATGAGAGCTTTACTTAAGTCTATTGATAAGAGGGTTTGGTTGGCTGTTACTGAGGGATATGAATACTCTAATACTGTTGTTGATGGTAAAACTGTTTCTAAGTCATCAGCTAAATGTGATGGACTGACTTTGATAATGCTGGGTGAAATAGTAAGGCCATGAACGCTATCTTTAGCGGAGTCACACAAGAAGAATTTTGTAGAATAAGCAGGTGTGACTTGGTTAAAGAAATGCGGGACATCCTTCAAGTCACTCATGAAGGAGCTCAAACAGTAAAAATCTCTGAACTTTAATGTCTCACTACTAGTTTTGAAACCCTTCGAATGAAAGATGACGAGAAGTTTGATGATTTTTACACTAAGTTGAATGTTATCATTAATGCTTCTTGTAATCTTGGTGAAAAGATCCCTACCTCTAAAATTGTGCAAAAATTTTTGAGATTTCTTTCCGAACAGTTTCAACTAAAAGTCACTACAATAGAAGAATGTAAAGACATTGATTCTATTATAGTTGAAAGTTTGGTTAGAAACTTGCAAACTTATGAGCTGAATTTTTAAAATCACAAAACCGCAAAAAATTTGGCTCTCACCTTTACTCAAGGGTTTGCAAGTGATTCTGATGATGAATTTGATTCTAAGATGATGGCTATGTTCGTTAAAAAGTTATAAAAAATTCAGAAAAACAAGAAGCCGAATCAGGAAGATAAATCACAGAAGCAATTTGGGAACGACTAACTCACGAATGAACCAAATTCTTTGACAAAGAGGGAAAAAAATCTCAAAATTATGGCCCCCAGTGTTATGAGTGCAAAGAATTTGGGCATATTGATCAAGAATGTTCTAACAAGTTGAAAAAGAAGCAAAAAAAATTTATCGTAACTTGGGATGATGAAAGTGAGTCTGAGTTGAGTGACGAGGATGATGACCAGTATGATGACAGGAATGCCATAGCCTTTGTTGCTTCTGTCCACAAGGGCTCTAGTGAAATCGATATAGAGGAGTCTGAGAGTGAATGTGATAAGGAAGAAACAAAGGAGAAATTTGTTGAAGGGGAAGATAATGAAACTCTCCAGGAAGCTTACGACAAGCTTTACAAAGAGAGTTATATGCTGATAAACAACTGTGCTAAACTTGTGTTTCAACTTAAAACAAGTGAGAATGAAAAAGAAAAACTCATGCAAGAGCTATTGATGGCTCAAGCAAAAAAGAAGATTTGAAAGGTGAAATCAATATCTTGTGCATTAACTTTGAAAATTGTAAGCAAGATAAGAAAAGATTTATGACGTTGAACGATGATTAATCATCTAGGATATCTTAGTTAGAGAATTGTATTATTGAGCTTGAGAATCGATTGAATAATGCTAATGCTACTCTAAAGCATTGGAATGCAGGTTCACTTGCTTTGGATGGACTACTCATGGATCAAAAAGTAACAAGTGACAGCTGGATTGGGGTTTGCTCGCATATCAACAAATAAACAGTCCACAGGTAAGCAAAAAGCAACCCAATCAATTCTAACACATGTAGCCCCAACTCTTGTAAAAGCCAAGCAGGTTGAAGGGGTGAGTTCTAAAAGCAGTGAAGAAGCCGACTTCACCAAAGTAAAGCCAAAGATGAAAAGCGCGACAAGTAAGACTGCCATTCGACAGAGTGAGGTGAGAAAATCTAACTTTCCTCCTACCTATCATCACTGCGGCTTCTTAGGTCAAATTTGCCCTTATTGTAAATTGTTGCATCGAATGCCTGTATCAAATAAGCATTTTGTACCTATTTGTCATTACTGTGGTATAAGAGGTCATATTAGGCCACACTGCTTTAGGCTGCATGGCATGTTTCATATGAGTTATCAATTCAAGTCTGACAGACCTTCACAAGTTAAGAGACCTAGAATTCAGCTCACCGTGTTTGCCCTTGTGAAAACTAGGAAATTATGGGTTCGGTCTAAGAATCTAAAAGCTTATGTGGTTCAAACTGCTATGATAGCTCAGCTCTCACGTGTGGTATTTGGACAGTGGATGCTCTCGTCATATGATCGATATTTGTTTGCTACCCTAGAGACTTGTAATGGTGGGATGGTGACATTTGGTGATGGTAACTCTACCATAATCAATGGGAAAGGCTCTATTTCTGCCCTAGGACTTTTCAAGTTGGAGAATGTCCTTCTAGTTGACGAGCTAAAGGCAAATTTCTTAAGCATAAATTAGATGTGCAACACTCATCATGAGGTGCATTTTTCAAAAAATGACTGCATTATTTTGGATAAAAAGGGTAAAACAGTCATGCATGAGGTTAGAACATCTAATTATTGCTATGGTATTGCGCCTTTAAATGTTGAATCATGTCACTCTGCCAAGATTAATGATGCTGACATGTGGCATCGGAGACTTGGCCACGTTAATTTCAAGAACTTGTCTAAAAAGAGTTGATTAAAGGTGTACCTAAGTTGGGTAGCCCTCTGAACCGTATCTGTGGTGCATGTCGAATAGGTAAACAGACTAGAGTCCCTCATAAGAAGACCGACACCTTAGGCTCCAAAGCTTCTCTAGAGTTGATTCACATGGATTTGATGGGTCTTACTAAGACTGAAAGCTTAGGAAAAAAAGGTACATTTTTGTAGCTGTTGATGATTTCTCTTATTTCATCTAAGTTAATTTTCTAAGAGAGAAGTCTAAAACCTTTGATGTTTTAAAAATTCTTGTCCTTAAGCTTTGAAATGAACAATCAAAGTCTTCCAACTCTGTTATTCGCAGTCGGTCTAATCATGGAAAGGAGTTTGAAAACTCTGATTTTAAATCCTTGTGTGACTCTATGGGGATTCATCATGAATTCTCTACCCCTAAGACTCCACAGCAAAATGGGGTGGCTAAGAGGAAGAACCATGTCATTCAAGAAATGGTTCGAGTTATGTTGCATGAAAAGAATCTGCCCTAACACTTTTGGACAAAATCTGTGAACACCGCATGTTACACAATTAACTGGGATTACTTAAGACCAGGTACTCTTCACACTCCCTATAAACTTTGGAAAGGCACCAAACCGAATGTTAAGTACTTTCGAACTTTTTGGAGTAAATGTTATATTTCTTCGGATAGGGAAACAGTTGGGAAAGTTTAACTCCCGAAGCGAAGAGGGAATCTTTTTAGACTATTCCACAAACTGTAAAGCATATCATGTTTTTAATAAAAGAACATCTACTATTATGGAATCCATAAATGTTGTCATTGATGATTAACCATTTATTATGCATACTGAAAATGACATTCTTATTTCAAGTGAATTTAATGATAAACGGGAAGCTAAAGAACTTGAAAGCCAGCCCAAGCAAGAAGAAAGTGAAGCAACAGCTGAAAAGAACCCCACCAATGTGAAACAGGGTTCTTAGTTGCAAGGTTCAGAACGCAAAGGTTCTCAACAGAAAGGTCTAGAACCTTTAGCCAGAGTGAAGCTCAACCATCGAATCAGTCATGTCCTTAAAGAATCACTGATAGGATGCGCACTCAATGACAAATACGGGATGAGGTAACCTTTATGTGCTATATATCTTTGATTGAACCAAAAATGTGAATGATGCTATAGTTGATGAATATTGAATTAATGCCATACATGAGGAATTAGAGAAATTTGCTAGGAATATTGTGTGGCAACTAGTTCCTAAGCCTTCTGACAAAAATGGAATTGTAACCAAATGAATTTTCAAAAATAAAACTAATAAATGTGGTGAAGTTGTCAGGAATAAGGCTAGACTTGTAGCACAAGATTACACTCAGATTGAGGGGATATATTTTGTTGAGACTTTTACCCCAGTATCCTGTCTTGAATCCATTATAATACTTTTTGCAATTTCTCTTAAACTTCATTTTAGATTGTTTCAAATAGATGTTGAGAGTGCTTTCTTGAATGGTGACCTCAAAGAAGAAGTCTATGTTGAACAGCTCAAAGGGTTTGTCGACCCTTCATTACCTAACCATGTCATGAAACTAAGGAAAACTCTCTACGGGCTAAAACTGGCTCCTAGAGCCAAGTATGAGAGGCTGACCTCGTTTTTGTTAGAGAAGGGCTTTTCTATGGGTGGTGTTGATCGAACTTTGTTTATTTTCACCCAGAATCATGACATTCTTGTAACTCAAATCTATGTCGACGACATAGTATTTGGGTCAACTAATGACTTGTTGGTGAAAGACTTTTCAACTAAAATAAGCAGTAAATTTGAGATGAGCATAATGGGCGAACTGAACTACTTCTTAGGTCTTTAGTCTGGCATGTTCATTTCACAGTCTAAGTATGCTAGGAACATTGTCAAGAAGTTTGGTCTAGAAAACTCTAAACATACTTGGACCTCGATGAATGTCACTCCTAAGCTGTTAAAAGATGAGTTTGGTAAACCTGTCGACCAGAACATATACCGTAGCATGATTGAAAGTCTTTTGTACTTGACGGTGAGTCGACCTGGCATTGCTTTTAGTGTTGGTGTATGTGCTCGATATCAGGCTTGTTCCAAGGAGTCTCACGTTCCGGCTGTTAAACGTATCATTAAACATGTGAATGGGACTTCAAGGAATAGGATTTGGTTCACCTATGATACTACATTTGATATCGTAGGTTTTTCTGATACCGATTAGGTCAGGAGTGTCGATGATAGAAAAAGCACATCAGGTGGATGTTTTTACATAGGAAATAATCTTATCTCCTGGCAGAGTAAAAAGCAAAATGCCATCTCCCTTTCCATAGCTAAAGCTGAATACATAGCAGCTGGGAATGATTGAACTCATTTTCTATGGATGAAACAGATGATGTTTGACTATGGTTTTGAACAAGGTCCTATTGTGTTGTATTGTGACAATACCAGTGCTATAAATATTTCTAAGAACCTTGTTCAACATTCTCGAACCAAGCATATTGATATTCATTTCCATTTCATTCAGGATCTAGCAGAGGATAATACTATTGTCCTTGAGCACATTGACACTAAACTTCAAAGAGCCGACATTATGACCAAATCCCTTGACCATCTTAGGTTTGAGTTTCTTAGGAAGACTCTAGGAGTTTGTCTGGTCGAGTGATTTTTATTTTTAAAAAAAGGGTATTGAGAACTAATTTTAAGTGATTTATACCTGTATGTATGCTTTAGTATCTTCATATCTGTTTTTCTACATCATTCCTTGAGACTCAGTGCATTAACTATTCTTTGGTGACGACCGAGTCATATAATCTTTGAAATGCATTCCGACCTGACTCTATTTCGTACACACTTATCTTGAATCAGGAAGTTAGGTTTGTCATATCTTAGAATCAAAATATTTCTTAAGTTCTTCTTTAGTATTAGTTTACCTATGATTGCATGAAATGACCAATGTTGACGGCTATAACTCTCATATGATCTCGGCAGTGCTTTTCTTAGTTGTTTAGAGGAAATGGCTACCTGTGCAAACTTTACTTTCTCGTTTGTATTAGTGTGGCAGCCACCTCAAAATATGCGCTAAAAATGCCTAATCATATCTAAGTAAATGGCTACCTATGCGAACCCTATATTTTTGTTCATATCAGTGTGAAAGTCGCCTTTGAATGAATGACCCTTTGATATGTTTGTTTCTGGAAATGGCTACCTAAGCGGGCCTCGCTTTCTCGTTCATCTTAGTGTGGCAGCTGCAAGTAGAATCGATATCAACCCTTTTTTTTCACTGTTCGTGATTGAGGGGGAGTTTACCCCAAAAATATTTTGGGTCGAAAATGGTTTGAGTTCATGAGACCTTTGGTTTTCTGACACGTTTAAGTAACTTAGCATGTTTTAGCTCTGAATTTGATAAAACCTAAAATCTTTGATCAACTTAGGTCACACGCTCACTGCTTCATCTAGAAGTCACTTTGAATATATTTCAATGCATAAATGTTTGAGTCATCACTAAAAAATGGTTGAGAAGTTGTGTCTATGTGTTTAAATGTTGATATAACTACACGTGGATACATTGCTACGTCAGGTATTTCTTACTTAACTAATGTGTTTCCAAAGATTTTCTTGTTTAGTGTATGTTTTTTTTGGGTCAAGTTCGTTTCTCTGTGTCTTTGTCAGTTAGTGAGGCTCTCCTTTGTTTTCTATTAGTTTTTGTGTTTGTCTATCTTGTTTGGCCTCACCACTCGATAGATCACTCATGCGGTACATCGAGCGATTTTCTTGATCTCTCGGCTTATGTGTTCTTTGTAAAAGAACCGAGGGTTATCTTTCACTGCTTGATAGACCGCTCGAGCAGTCAATCGAGCAATCTTTCTGTCCTCTTGATTTCTTAGGTCCCTATAAAATGAACCGAGAATTGGTTTTCACCGCTCGATAGACCACTCGAGCGGTCCATCGAGAGCGGTCTTGGTGCCCTCTCGATTTCTCTCGTCTGTCTTTTCTCTCTCTGCCACAGAGGTTCAACCGCTTAAGCGGTCTAATGACCGAGCGACCGCTCTTTGTGCCTTGGGTCTTTTCAAATAGCAGACTAGGGTTTCCCTTGCTCATTCTAATTCTCCTGCTCTCAATCCTCTCTACGACTCTCTCTCGGTCAAGCTTAGAGCTTTCACGCGTCTCCTTCTCCAGACTTCATCTTCTTGCGTGTAAGTCTTCTCTTCTCTTCTCTCTCAACTCTCGTTTTATGTTTTTTGTTTATGATATCTTTGTTTATGTGTGTGTGTGTGTGTTCTTCCTTTCTCTTTCTAATTTTTTTCTTGTTGCCGTGTGCGTGTGTATCCCACTTTCATATTCTTTCTTTGTCATCTTCTCTCGTATGATGTTTTGTTTTTTTTGTCTCTTCCCATCGTCTTGGCATTTTTCTGTGTGTTCTCCTCATTCGGTTCCTCTTTTGGTCGATGGTTATTTTGGGTCCCTCGGTCTAGGTTCATGGCCCCTAAGTATCGTTCCAAATCCACTGCTCTGGGAAATGTCACTAAGTTTGCGTGTAGGTTTAAGACTAATGAATCCCTCAAATAATTCCTAGAATCCTTCGCAAAATGCCCCATTAAACTTGAATGGAGTGTAACTCTTGGAGACTTTCCTGATAACCCTGTCATTAACTCCTTTCTAGCCCTCCACTATTATAGTCTCTTACACTTTGACTCCTCTCAATCTATTAACTTTGTTTGGTTTGGGAGTTCTACATGTTAGGGTTGTATACTGAAAAGCATGATTTTTTATTTTAATTTTAGTATTTAATTTTATTTTAATAAAATTAATTTTTTATTTTATGACAATCTTAATGAGCAACGTATACAATATTATTTCTTTAATGTTATGCATGGATGTTCTTTATTCTGTACAGTATTTAATCTGGTGTGTAGAGTACGACTTACACACAGAAAATTAGATTTTAGGTTCTTACAGAATATAAGTATTTGTTCACAGTTTAGATGGAAATGGATATACCATCGGTACGATCGTAGCATAGAGTTTTAGTAAGTCTATCGTGGTTACGTGGAACAGATAATAACGTCGTCTATTATTCTGACTCTCTATGTTAGTACACTTTGTGTGTATTGAACGGGACACATTAGGGTAATTAATTTTATACTGACTATATAAATTAATTCACACCCCAAGGTTATTATGAGAGTACTTATACTCTTAATATTGAAATAATTATTAATTTGTGTATATTTAATATTCGTTGTTTTGATTCATTAGAGAGTGCATTATTATATGGATCTATATTCTCGGGGAGTTGGATAGCAGTATTAATTATATGGTGAATATTAATTATTGATGAAATTCACGTCTTGAATGATCGGGATTGACAATACACCCTTAAGAAAGCTTATAACTTTTGACCGGGTTAAACCCTGCAAGTGGATTTGATTATCCGGCGGCCAGATAAGTTAAATGGAAGAGTTTAAAGAATTTTAAGATGATAATTAAATTAAGTTATCAGTAATTAAATTTAATTGGCGGGTATCGAGAATCTTAACGTGGGGAGATGAGTTAAGCTTTTAATAACATGAGCTCAATGCAAGATGGTCTTGAGATTATGGTTTAGAACGCAGTTATAGTTCTTTAGTGGTGTAAACTGTAATTTCGTATTTTATAAAAATTACAGAAATCACTGCAAAATTTTCATAATTATAGACACCGCTGATAGGTTTACTTAATTGCCAAAATCGCTGGTTATACTAGAAATTTTTGTCATAATTACTCTATTGGTCTCTACTGTAACCCTATAAATATGCGAGTAAACTGAACCAAATTCATAACACGCCTTTAAGACTAAGGTTGACCAGATTCTGTCGGTACGAGTTTTTGAAGGATCATAGCCCACACTACGTTCGGGAATTGCATAAGAGAATACAGTAGAAGGTTTGACGGGAGCTTAAACTCAGAATCAAAAAGTTCATAGTTGGAGAATCAACCTAAAAAGGTATTCTTTCAAATTAACTGTGGTGGCACGAGTTTTAATTTTGATTGTTCGACATCAAAAGTTTTATTTGCTGCCCGTTTTGGCGATTGCCTGTCTAGTTATTTTTATCGAAAAATCATTTACAAAAATAATACTCTTGGCAGTTTTGCCTCCAATAATGGTATTAGAGCTGTTTTTCTTTTTGTTTATGATTTATCGAGGGGTCGAGTAGATTTAGAACTACGCTAACTTTGTCTTGCAGGTATTCTAATATCAGTTTTATGATCATCTTTGTATTCATGTTTGATTAAATGATTTAGATGATGATTATAGTTAATTTTTTAATCACAACGGTTGATCGCTATAGTTTAAGTTTTTTAGACTGAATGTGAGCCTAGGGTCATAGATTTTCGATGGAATAGCTAGTTTTTTTGTTTTTAAATATTAGTCTAGAATATTTAAGAACATGTTGAATATCCAAGAACACAAAAAATAGGCATCGGCACCGGCGGTGATTTCGAAAGTTACGAGCCACAGATTGCGGTAGTTTTTTCACGAAGTTTTTGACAATTTTTCAGCAATGGTTTTTGCATTTTAAAACTTAGAAATAGGATTAAAATAGGTCCCGAAAACACCAAAAAAATATGGCACAAAAAATAACCCAGCTGGCGACACCTCTGGCGGCGATTCGGGGCCATTTTTAGATTTTTTTGTTGTTGTTTTCGAGACTAATTTTGAGCATATTTTTTGTCATAAAATAGTAGTAAAATACTACTAGAAAAGAGTTTAAAAAGATGGAAAAAATAGTAGAAAAATAGGTGACAAATAGCAGCACAGGAGGCGGCGGCAACAACTTTTGAGGCTATTTTCGGAGCTTTTTGGGCCATTTTCGAGGCATTTTTTTGAAGCAATATATTGGTGGATATCAGTGCTATTTTTAAAAAAAATCAGGGTCCAAAAACACCACGGAAAAAGGCCCAAACAGGCGGCTGAAGTTGGTGGTGACGCTAGGGGCGGTGACAGGCTATTTCGGGGCTTTCAATGGCTATTTTCCAAGTTGTTTTCATTCTTTTTTAGAAAAACAAATAGTATTTTTGAGAGCTATTTTTCAAAAAAAAAGCATAAAAAATGGAGCTAGGGAGTGGTGGCTAAAGCCACCTGAAGGTGGCAGCATGGGCGGTGCCAATGGTGTGCTAGTGGCTAGCGGTGGTGGTGGCTGATCTGGACTGTCTTGGATCGTGTTTTCTGATATGTTTTGATCGTGATGCGATATATTTGTATATCAATGCAAATAAGAGAGTTCTGATGCAATCGGAATGCAAGAAGCTGATTCAGAAAATGAATCTTACAGCTTATCTTTAACAGGAGACTGAGACTTTTCAGAATTTCGTTTTGATCATAAAATCGGATTATATACATACCTTGCATTTGTATTCTTATGAACTGCATGTATGATGATTATCTATTTTATTTTTTTCTGTTATTTTATTTAATTCAAAAAATTTAATTTTAATTAAATATTTTGTAAAAGAAAATAAAATTAAGTTTTTTTAATTAATTTTTTTAAATTAAATGAAATTTTTTTAGATATTTTATTTTTTTTTATAAAATATCATGTTTAAGATTATTTTTTTATAAAAGAAAATATTTTAGAAAAATGTGAAAATTAATTTTGAATTTTGAATTAATTAAATAAAAATATTTAATCTAAATAAATTATTATTTTCAAAAAATATGTAATATAAAATAAAATAAATAAATGACTTTAATCACTACCTTAACTAAAAAGCTGAAGAAAATTTTTTTCATTCATCGAATTTTGTTTATTACCTATTAAAACATAAAAAGATGATTTGATAAACTAGAATTTTTAAAATTGTGTGGTTGTCAAAATTAATAAATTTATTTTAATTAAACAGATTTTTATAATCCACAAATTTTTTTTAAAAAAAACTAAATGGGAGAGAAAATTTATTCACATATAAATTCTGCAGTTTTCATCATCAGTTTGTAGGCGATGTAATTAAATTCAGCATGTTGGTAGAAAGGTTTTCTTTTCCATCGGACAGATTAATTGCGGTATAACCAGTACAAACCTCTTTTAGGAATAATTCTGGATAAATGTTAGTGTGGATCACTTCTCCATCTAAAGGGTTTATTACGAAATGATGTATTTGGGATTAGGTGATAGTTAACACTTTGTTGTAAATAATTAGTATCCTCTTCATCTGAGTTACTGTTATTATTTATTGGATCGAAACTATATCAGTTATTTAATTTTACTTGGTAGGGTCAGTTGCCTAGATAATAAAATTAAAAAAAAATTGGCTTGTCTGGATAAACGATGGATACTAGACATCCTTCTACCGGGATAAACTATTCACAATGTACTAGGTTGCTGGCAAATTATTTTTAATGGTAGAGGAAACTAAATTAAAATAAATTCAAAATTTTTCTCGTCATAATTAACGATTATTTTAATTATATGATTCTCAAGAATAAAATAGTTTCTAATCCTTTGGCGTCTATACTCAAAGAAAATAAACTTATAGGACCAAATTTTATTGACTGGAAAAGTAACTTAGATCTAACTTTAATTACCAATGGTATTCCTTCAATGCTAGAAAATGTGTTTGTTTCTAAAAAGGGTTCTTTCTCTGGGCCGAAAAGCTTAAAGAAGAAAAAAGTTCAGAAATAGGGTGGTACGATTTTCAAGATAGCTAGTGGACCACGGACTGGTGTGAAAAAGCTAAAAGACAGATGTTTTCACTACAACCAGACACGACACTGGAAAACATAATGTCTAATTTATCTCAGCAAGCTGAACAAACAGGGTAATTTTTGTTCACTGGTTGTGAAAACATATTTAGCGGTGTTATCTACCGATACCTGGTGTGTAGATACGGAAGTTACTAATCATGTCTGTAATTTATTACAAAGGTTCCAAGAAATTCGAAAACTTAATGATGGAGAGATTTACCTACATATGGGCAATAATACAAAGGTGACAGTAGTTGCAGTGGGAGATGTCACTCTCAGTTTTAGTAGAGATCGGATTTTAATATTGAGAGATTGTCTTTATGTACCTTTCATTAGAAGGAACTTAATTTTAATATCTAGATTGGTTATAGACAAATATTTGGTTTATTTTAATAATTCTGTGGTTATTAAGGATAATAAACGGGTTATTTAATGTAGTACATCGGTAGATGATCTTTATGTTATTATTCCAATCTCTCTTACACTGCAACTGACTAAATTGAATAACACATCTAATTTATCATATAAGAAAAAGTTTTATTCTTTAATGAACTAAACGTCCATTTGGCACTTATGCTTGGGTTATATCAATCTAAAATAGATAAATAGACTGGTAGAAGATGGACCTTTGAGTTCATTGGAAGTGGAGACACTTTCAATCTATGAATCCTACTTAGAGGGTAAGATGACCAAAAGGTCCTTTTTGGCTAAAGGCTATAGAGTTAAAGAATCGTTAGAACTAGTTCATTCAGATATATGTGGTCCTATGATAATTTAGGCTAAAGGTGATTTTTAGTACTTTGTCAGTTTCGTTGATAACTACTCAAGGTATGAATATATTTACCTGATGCATGTAAGTCTGAATATTTTGAGAAATTCAAAGAATTTAAGGCTGAGGCAGAGAAGCATTTGGGTAAAAGTGTCAAATCACTACGATCCGACCGTGGTGGGGAATACCTATTTTGAGAGTTTAGGTACTACTTGTCATTGAAAGGGAATATATCACAGTTGACTGCACTTGGCACTCTGCAGCAGAATGGTATAGCCGAAAGAAGGAATATGACTCTTTTGGAGATGGTAAGATCCATGATGAGTTATTTAGATTTACCCGATTCGTTTTGGAGACTCACATTAGAGATAGCGGCTTACATTCTAAATTTGGTACCTTCTAAGTCAGTATTTTCTACTCCTACAGAATTATAGACCAGAAGTAAGCCTAGTATGAAACATATTTGGACTTGGGGGTGTCCAGCACATGTGCAGAAAGGGAATGCAGGTAAGTTAAAATCGAGGACAGTAGTCTGTTTCTTTGTGGGGTATTCCAAAGAAATGAATGGTGGTCTATTTTATAATCCTAAGGATCAAATGATCATTGTTAGCACCAATACCCAATTTTTGGAAAAGGATTATATTATGGGCCACATGCTCAATAGTAAAATTGTTCTGAAAAAAATAAAAGAAAATACTAGTAGAACAGAAGAGAAACCATAAGTCACTGATATCCTATTGTCTCGCCGTAGTGGGAGGATTATCGGGACATGTGCAAATCGTGAATATGGTGTTGATGCACATGGTACAAATTCTGCACGGTGTGTTACTACTAGTACACAGACACTGGTAGTGCCTCGTTGTAGTGGGAGGATGTTCATCAACCTGATTAATATATGTTCTTGAGAGAGTCTTTTGATAGAATCCCGGCAGAACTAGATAATGAACCATGTAACTATAATGAAGCACTTCAGAACAAAGATGCAGATCTTTTACAAAAGGTTATGAATTCGGAGATAGAATCTATGTATTCTAATCAGGTCTGAAAACTTGTAGAATCACCCAAAGGAATAAAATTCATTAGATGCAAATGGACCTACAAGAGAAACAAAGGAACAGAAGGAAAGGTTAAAATCTCAAGTGGCTTGTTGCTAAAAGGTTCACTCAGAAAGAAGGGATCGATTATAAGAAAACTTTTTTGTCGATAATCATGCTTAAGCCTATCCGGATTCTCTTATCCATTGCTGCTCATTTTGATTACGAGATTTGACAAATGGATGTCAAGACAGCTTTTCTTAACAGAAGTCTTGATGAGAGTATCTATATGGTATAACCAGACAGTTTCATAGCAAAGGGCTAGGAGCACATATTGTGCAAACTTAAGAGATCTAATTATGAACTTAAGAAGGCATCGAGGTCATGGAATACTCGATTTGATCAAGCCATAAAGTCTTATGATTTTGATCAAAGTCTAGATAAGTCCTATGTGTACAAGAAGCATGACGAAAGCGTGGTGATCTTTTTAGTACTTTATGTAGATAATATCTTGCTCACCGAAAACGATGTAAGGGCATTATCTACGGTAAAAGTATAATTATCTAGACAGTTCAATATGAAGAACTTGGGAGAAGCCAGTTACATCTTTGGTATTAAGCTTGTGCAAGATTGAAAACAAATGATATTAGGCTTATCTCAAGCAAAGTATATCGATGATATCTTTGCTCGTTTTAGCATACAAGATTCCAAGAAATGGTTTATCCGTTTTAGGCATGGAATCACTTTATTCAAGGATCAGTGTCGTAAGACACTGATGAGATTGAAAAGATGAATGGGGTTCCTTATGTTTTGGCAGTAGGAAGCCTAATATATGCTATGCTTTACATTAGACCCGACATTTGCTTTGCCATTGACATAATTGGCAGATATCAGTCTAATCCAGGATAGTAGCATTGGACTGCCGTAAAGAATATATAATTAAGTACCTGAAAATGACTAAGGATTATATATTGGTTTACCAGGCAGACAGTCTAGTAGCTTTAGGATACATAGACTCAAATTTCTAATAAGATAAAGATTTTCGTAAGTCTGGCTCAGGATATGTGTTTACTTTAGGAGGTGGAGCTATCACTTGAAGGAGTATCAAATAGTCCTATATTGCTTATTTTACCATGGAAGCCGAGTACATAGTAGCTTCTAAAGCAGCCAAGGAGGCCGTTTGGCTCAGAAACTTACTGTTGGATCTAGATGTGGTACCTTCAGTTCAATCGACTATTACACTTTATTGTAATTGTTGGGAATGTATACTGAAAAGTCATGCTTTTTATGTATTTTATTTTGGATCCCTGGCATATTAATAAGAAACACTTGAGATGATTTTGCATTTACAGTTTTATATTTATATTTGTGATGTATGAATGCATAGTCCGTATATTCTGTCCAGTATTTGACTAGGTGCGTGTTGCATGGAAGATTGGGTCAAAGGTTCTGACAGATTATATAGGTAGGCTCACAATCGCATTGGAACTGGACATTCCATTGGTACGATTGTAGTACATCGTTATAATAGCTGGTCTTGGCTAGGTCAAACGGATCGAATTCAAATTTTTGGAATTCGATGTTCGAGCTCGATGTGTTAGTACACTTGGAATGTATTGAGCGGGATCAACGGGATGATCGATTCTATACTGACTATATGAATTGATCCACATCC